>CAUEHS010000583.1:0-39578 GCA_958510865.1 Myrrha octodecimguttata | reverse complement strand
CCTTTTACCCTTAGGCTTACCCTTACCCTTACCCTTACCCTTACCCTTGCTTTTACCCTTAAGCTTACCCTTACCCTTACCCTTACCCTTACCCTTACCCTTACCCTTACCCTTACCCTTACCCTTACCCTTACCCTTACCCTTACCCTTACCCTTACCCTTACCCTTACCCTTACCCTTACCCTTACCCTTACCCTTACCCTTACCCTTACCCTTACCCTTACCCTTACCCTTACCCTTACCCTTGCTTTTACCCTTAGGCTTACCCTTACCTTTACCCTTACCCTTACCCTTACCCTTACCCTTACCCTTACCCTTGCTTTTACCCTTAAGCTTACCCTTACCCTTACCCTTACCCTTACCCTTACCCTTACCCTTACCCTTACCCTTACCCTTACCCTTACCCTTGCTTTTACCCTTAAGCTTACCCTTACCCTTACCCTTACCCTTACCCTTACCCTTACCCTTACCCTTACCCTTACCCTTACCCTTACCCTTACCCTCACCCTTGCTTTTACCCTTAAGCTTACCCTTACCCTTACCCTTACCCTTACCCTTACCCTTACCCTTGCTTTTACCCTTAAGCTTACCCTTACCCTTACCCTTACCCTTACCCTTACCCTTGCTTTTACCCTTAGGCTTACCCTTACCCTTACCCTTACCCTTACCCTTGCTTTTACCTTAAGCTTACCCTTACCCTTACCCTTACCCTTACTCTTACCCTTACCCTTACCCTTACCCTTACCCTTGCTTTTACCCTTAGGCTTACCCTTACCTTTACCCTTACCCTTACCCTTACCCTTACCCTTACCCTTACCCTTACCCTTACCCATACCCTTGCTTTTACCCTTGAGCTTACCCTTACCCTTACCCTTACCCTTACCCTTACCCTTACCCTTACCCTTACCCTTACCCTTACCCTTGCTTTTACCCTTAAGCTCACCCTTACCCTTACCCTTACCCTTACCCTTACCCTTACCCTTACTCTTACCCTTACCCTTGCTTTTTCCCTTAAGCTTACCCTTACCCTTACCCTTACCCTTACCCTTAAGCTTACCCTTACCCTTACCCTTACCCTTACCCTTACCCTTACCCTTACCCTTGCTTTTACCCTTAAGCTTACCCTTACCCTTACCCTTACCCTTACCCTCACCCTTGCTTTTACCCTTAAGCTTACCCTTACCCTTACCCTTACCCTTACCCTTAAGCTTACCCTTACCCTTACCCTTACCCTTACCCTTACCCTTACCCTTACCCTTACCCTTGCTTTTACCCTTAAGCTTACCCTTACCCTTACCCTTACCCTTACCCTTACCCTTACCCTTACCCTTACCCTTACCCTTGCTTTTACCCTTAGGCTTATCCTTACCTTTACCCTTACCATTACCCTTACCCTTACCCTTACCCTTACCCTTACCCTTACCCTTGCTTTTACCCTTAAGCTTACCCTTACCCTTACCCTTACCCTTACCCTTACCCTTACCCTTACCCTTACCCTTACCCTTACCCTTACCCTTACCCTTACCCTTACCCTTACCCTTACCCTTGCTTTTACCCTCAAGCTTACCCTTACCCTTACCCTTACCCTTACCCTTACCCTTACCCTTGCTTTTACCCTTAAGCTTACCCTTACCCTTACTCTTACCCCTACCCTTACCCTTACCCTTACCCTTACCCTTACCCTTACCCTTACCCTTACCCTTACCCTTACCCTTGCTTTTACCCTTAGGCTTACCCTCACCTTTACCCTTACCCTTACCATTGTTTAAGGAGAAGATAGTTAGTTACTCCCCATACTAATCTTGTTGGACGTGGTTTAATCGCGACATCTATTGGAAAACTGCAACATTCGATGAAATCGTGCCCCATGCAAATACGCCCTCTTCAATATCAAAGATTTCATCATGGAAGTAAAACAGTTTTCTACTTGAGTAATGACTTGAAATAACGACGTGTGGAAAAAATTATTGGCAATGAATAATTTAGCGGGTACTTTTGAAAGACTTAACCTTCTGATGAAAACCAACACTAGATTTCTTCGAAATCTGCATTAAGATTGTTCAAATAAATTGTGAAAATTTCAGTTTCACCATTTAAGTGCTTATTAATCTACATAAATACTCGTGAAATTTGAAAATCAGTTCAAAATTTATATGAAATGGTGTCGAGTCAGAATTTCAAGAGGCCTGGTAATTTGAAAAATCACAGACATTTGGACAGTATGATAACACTCTTGTTTCCTAGAACAGCATGTAAAGAAAGTGATTTCAACCAAGTTAGTATACCACTGTAGTATTCCAGAGCAGAGCAGTGCACTGATAAAAAAGCTTCGAGCACTCTAGAACTTTGGGCACTAAGTCTATTAGGTTCAATTTTCTGAGTAATTCGCGTTAAATACCACTACCGAGCGCCTACCTTTCAAGCAAATTTCGAATTTTCCCTCAATAATTCATATTGTCAAGTCTTTCATCAGTTAATGTCCTGGAATAATAAATGTACATGATTGAATGAAAGAAGCTACCGACCGTAAATACAATAACTTTCGAAAGAACCACCATTAGACCTCGATATTTGTATATATGTACCTAAAACTTTCAGAAATATAGATTGGATTGAAATCTGCTAACAAATTTATGTTCGTAACTATAATTTACTTGATGGTTTTTATCGGGCACATTACACGTTTGGGGGTCTTTCGAATAGCTGTCAACATGGGATCACCTTCAGTGATAAATTATCGTTTGTGGTAACTTACTTTCCCCTCAAGTTATTATTTTATGTAAGGTTAAATAAAACACCATCATTTTGTACAAGGTCCCTTTACTTCATATGTGAAGTAAACTATGGTTTGGTATACATTGACTTCTGGGTTATTTATTTGAAAAGGTTCCATTAGACCTATTGTATATTATTAAGAAGAGTTGTCAGACAATTTCAACAAATACATAATTAACAAATGATATATGTATATATAAGAGAATTTAAAATATATTCAACACATAGTTCAAGCATTGAGTTTTCAAATATTATATATAATTGAAAACTCAATGGTTCAAGTCATAGTAATTTCTGTTTCTGGGTTGTGATACAAAGTTTTAAATGAAATTACCAGAAATACATCTGAATGCGTAGATTCAAATCACGAAATTTATTTCAATTTAATAATGGTACCTTTATGAAGAGGGATTTTTTTTTTCCAAACAATTACAATCATTTCAAATGGCACAATTTTTTGGTAGATATGAATATAAATAATATGGATCTATACAGATACACTCAATACAGTAATTCAAACTCTCCAATTTTTTTGGATGATTACTCATTCTAATGTTATAAAAATGATTTAAACTAGTGAAATAACAGTATCATGTTTATATTTTTTACGTGTGAATAGATTCAGGAAGTTTTCTTGATGAGTAACATTACAATCAATTTATACCCTTGCAGTATTAGTCGAATATATTATCAGGTATTTTGTGAGCTCTCGTTTTATTCAAACAAGTATTGAACTGGAGGTGGGTTATCCAAAATTTCGTTACTAATCAAAACTATTTCTTTTCCATTGAATAAAAAATTCTGCTAGAAAGAGTTCTTTTGATCAAAAGTACATAAGTATATTTAAATGATACAAAACATTTATAGATCTGTCACATTAACTAACTTCATCCTTGCCTCGATAAGTTGTATTCCAACGTAAATCCTACATGGAGTATTCCTTTTCCAATATTTATATTTGAATTCAATTCTTCTATTCTTCTTTCTTCATGATGAAAGGATATAGATGCTCTGCGACAACATAATGAGTTGATGCATGAATGTCAAGTACGACGTATGCTTCCAGGTTCCACTGAAACAATGAGAATGTTATAAAATGAGTTATCTTGTATTTTGTGTCTTCGAGTCGCATTGTCCCTAGCAGGATTCAACTTCCTACACATAATATTTTTGCCATTTTTGCGCGCATGTTCTAGGGGAACAGCGTGCTATCGTTTTGATCAAATGTCTGTAATTTTGGATGATTGAGCCGAAAATGGTCTCAATCGACTAGGTTGGACTCACTGATGACGAATCCGGTGTCAAAATCGATTCTGGCCGGCCGGCCGGCCGGCCGTAGACACGATAACTGTCGAACGAAGTGAGCTAGCGACTTGAAACTTTCAGGGTAGGTCGCGCATTGGAATGCCGCGGTTAAGTTCGTTAATGGGCCAAATCGATCGAATAGTTTCGGAGTTATAGGCATTTGAAGTTTTGAAGTTATTTATTTTTTATTTCAGAAACTACTTGAGCGATTGGATTCAAACTTGGCAGTTTGGTGGAGTATAACGACGCGCAAGTTTGAGCCAAATTTCGTCAAGATCATATTGTCAATAAATTTTAAAAAAAATTTTTTTCGAAATTTTTTTACAAAAAAATTTTTTTTTCGGAAACCATTCATCATATCCAAAAAAAATTATACTCACACTTTGACCTTCTAATTTCACAGCAGTGTACTAAATTTCAGCTCGATACGATCATAAGTTTTGGAGATATCGGGAAAAAATATGTCAAATTTCGAGGTTTTCTTCTCGATATCGTTGATTTTTTTGGTATTACTCGAGAAATACTGATTCAGTCCTGATTAAACTTCACAGCTAGTTTTAAGATGCTGAAAGACAACTTTGTGCAAAATTTCGTGATAATCGGGTTATTGGAACAATTTTAAAAAAAAAATTTATATGATTTTTTCATCATATCATCCTCATTAAATTCTGTATGAAACTTCGAACTGTTATTTTCGATGAAGTACTGGATTTCAATTCGATCTGGTCTGTATTTTTGGAAATATTGGAAAAATAAAATTTTGATTGGGTATATCTACGGAATCATTGGGTGGATTTTACCCATTCACGAATTCGGCCTTCGTAATTAAGGTCCAAACCTTCTCTACAAATATCGATTTTCTAAGTTGTTTCTTTCGGAAGTTATTGTGTTTACGCAGTCGGCCGTTAGGCTGACCGTAAACACAATAACTTCCGGAAGAAACGACTTAGAAACTCGATATTTGTAGAGTAGGTTTGGGGCTTAATTACGAAGGTCGAATTCGTGAATGGGTAAAATCCGCCCAATGATTCCGTAGATATACCCAATCAAAATTTTATTTTTCCAATGTTTTCAAAAATACAGATCAGATCGAATTGAAATTCAGTACTTCATCGAAAATAACAGTTCGAAGTTTCATACAGAATTTAATGAGGATGATATGATGAGAAAATCATATAAATTTTTTTTTTCAAATTGTTCTAATAACACGATTATCACGAAATTTTGCATAAAGTTGTCTTTTAGCATCTTAAAACTAGCTGTGAAGTTTAATCAGGACTGAATCAGTATTTCTCGAGTAATACCGAAAAATTCAACGATATCGAGAAGAAAACCTCGAAATTTGACATATTTTTTCCCGATATCTCCAGAACTTATGATCCTATCGAACTGAAATTTGGTACGCGCGCACGTTCAAATTCGTTGCTGAAGCGGTCATCTACATTGAACATGCGCGCAAAAGTTGCTGCCTTCACGGCAGTGCTTTTTGAAATTTTTATAATCTGGAACATAATATCAAATATTGTTGTGTAATATTGACTTATTAATTTCTGATTTGATGCTCTGAAAGAGATCATGTCATTGATTTAAACCTAAGAACCACTAATGACGAAGAAAGTATAGAGAAACCTAGCTTGGCTTCCAACCTGTGTTTGAATTATTTGCCACAGCGGTCACATAATTCACTGTTCTCAAGATATTGAGGAAATAACGTCAAAATTTCAAATAGGGTGAAGTGGTGTGAAAACATTTTTGGAAAAAATTACTGATCAGTATATTCATAGGAAAAACTTCTGCATTATGCTACGCGTTTGCACTCTTCAAATTATTACGAAGGTCCAATCTGATCACATGAGTACTTCTCGAGATATTTAGGGAATAACCTCAATTTTTCAAATAACGATGAAATTTTAAAGTTTTTTCCTTATATGCCTCCCAAAATCAATATCGGATCGAATTGAAATTTTAAAAATTTTTGTTGAATACAGAGTTAGTTCAAGGTATGTGCCAAATTAATTTTTTTTTAGAATTTTCCAAATTTTTCTTTAAAAAAATTTTTTTCCGGTAACTATTGATCATACTGCAATGAAATTTGACACGAACTTTCGAGTCAATATTCGGCAAGAGTGCTTCGAATTTCAGTTAGATTCGATATTTATTTTAGGAGATTTCGGAAAACAAATATGTATGTCACATTTCGTGGATGCTTGAAATTTCGAGTTAATTTCCTCAATAACTCAAGAACAACTAATGCGACCAGATTTGAAATTTGTGGATAGCTGAAGAATACCGATGTGGAATTTTTCGCAAAATTTTCTATGGATTGCACAGGCAGAAATTAGAAAAAAATTATTTCTTCACTATTCAGCATCAGTGATTTAAATCGTATATTAAACTTCGGACATATATGAAAAAATAACTGTATCGAATTTCTTGGTTATTTCCTCGATATCGTTATTTCTGAAATACCTCACGAAATTCTGATCAGATGATGATGAAATTCGGAAACTAGTTGGCAACTGCTAATCAGAAAATTTGCACAATATATGTTGCGATAATTGATCGATTAGATCAATTAAAAAAAACAGTTCATATCATGTCCATGAGACTCCAAACCTACACAAGTATCAAGTCCCTCAGTAGAATTCTTCCGGAGTTATTTCGTTCACTATCGGCGGGTAGACCGATCGTAAACACAATAACTCCCGAAAAAAGCGACATAGAGAATCGATATTTGTAGAGAAGATTTTCGGTTCAATTACGAATTGGTGAATGGGTCAAATTCGTCGAATGATTCTGTAGGTTAAGCTTTCCATTCAAAATTTTATTTTTTCAAGATTTCCCGAAATACGAATATGATCCAATATTTATATTGGTAATATTGAGAACATTTTGAATGGGAATATCGGCGGAATCATTAGTTGGATTGGTTGGAAATATTGGAAAAATGAAATGTTGAAAGCGTATATCTACGGAATCATTGGTCGGATTTTACCCATTCACGAATTCGACCTTCGTAATTAAGCCCCAAACTTACTCGACAAATATCGAATTTCCGAGTAGTTTTTTCGAAGGACGAATTCGTGTCATCCACCCAATAATTCTGCAGATAATTTTATTTTTTCAATATTTCCAAAAATACAGATTTGATTGAATTTAAATCCTCTACTTTATCGAAAAATTACATTTCGAAGGTTCATACAGAAATTCATGACGATATTATTCAGAGGATCACATAATAATGAATATTTGAAAACAAAAAATTGAAATTTTTTCATTTTGTTCTAATGACACGTTCATAACGAAATTTCGCCCATTAGCAATTCCAAACTAGCAACATTATCAGAATATTTCAGTGGAACAGCGTTTGGTGGAAGAATTGATGTAAGATATTCACTGCTGAAATGTCTACTACATATGAACTAATATCAACTTCAAGTTTTGTGCCCAATTCCATTGATTTTGATTGATAATCTCCGGAAAAAGAGTTTTCACAAAAATTTCGAACATTTCCGAATAAATCCACATTGATTTGCGAGTGGGTATTCTCTAACTATTTATGGAGTTTTAATTTGATCGCATCAGTACTTCATAAGAGAAGAAGGAACCTCAAACTTTCAAATTTGTTAAACTTTAAAACCGCTGAAACTGGACTTCGAAAGTTAGAGCACATACGGACGGCCAGACAGAACTAAATATAACTACGGATTCTTCTTCAGGGAGTCCAACCTAACCGTTTAAGACCATTTTCAGCCAATTGTACAAAACGATAAATCGCTGTACCCTAGAACAAATGCGTAAAAACTATGAAACTACATTTAGAAAGTTTAAGGTTTCATTTTCAATCTAGTTTGACTTTTGAAGAAATCAATATCACATTTTCTTTGCCGGAGTTATTGTAATCAATAATTAAAATTTAAAATAAAAAAGACAGGGACTTACCAGAATTTAAAATCCACTGTCTACATCTGACAGAATTTTTGCGCGCATGTTCTAGGGGAACAGCGTGCTATCGTTTTGATCAAATGTCTGTAATTTTGGATGATTGAGCCGAAAATGGTCTCAATCGACTAGGTTGGACTCACTGATGACGAATCCGGTGTCAAAATCGATTCTGTCCGGCCGGCCGGCCGGCCGTAGACACGATAACTGTCGAACGAAGTGAGCTAGCAACTTGAAACTTTCAGGGTAGGTTGCGCATTGGAATGCCGCGGTTAAGTTCGTTAATGGGCCAAATCGATCGAATAGTTTCGGAGTTATAGGCATTTGAAGTTTTGAAGTTATTTATTTTTTATTTCAGAAACTACCTGAGCGATTGAATTCAAACTTGGCGGTTAGGTGAAGTACAACGACGCGCAACTTTGAGCAAAATTTCGTCAGGATTATATTGTTGGTTATTTTTAAAAAAAAATTTTTTCGAAATTTTTTTCCAAAAAAATTTTTTTTTCGGAAACCATTTATCATATCCAAGAAAAATCATACTCACGCTTTGACCTTCTAATTTCACAGCAATGCACCAAATTTCAGTTCGATACGATCATAAGTTTTGGAGATATCGGGAAAAAATATGTCAAATTTTGAGGTTTTCTTCTCGATATCGTTGATTTTTTCGGTATAACTCGAGAAATACTGATTCAAGCCTGATTAAACTTCACATCTAGTTTTAAGACGCTGAAAGACAACTTTATGCAAAATTTCGTAATAATCGGGTAATTAGAACAATTTGAAAAAAAAATTTATATGATTTTCTCATCATATCATCCTCATTAAATTCTGTATGAAACTTCGAACTGTTATTTTCGATGAAGTACTGGATTTCAATTCGATCTGATCTGTATTTTTGGAAATATTGGAAAAATAAAATTTTGATTGGGTATATCTACGGAATCATTGGGTGGATTTTACCCATTCACGAATTCGGCCTTCGTAATTAAGGTCCAAACCTTCTCTACAAATATCGAGTTTCTAAGTTGTTTCTTTCGGAAGTTATTGTGTTTACGCAGTCGGCCGTTAGGCTGACCGTAAACACAATAACTTCCGGAAGAAACGACTTAGAAACTCGATATTTGTAGAGTAGGTTTGGGGCTTAATTACGAAGGTCGAATTCGTGAATGGGTAAAATCCGCCCAATGATTCCGTAGATATACCCATTCAAAATTTTATTTTTACAATATTTCCAAAAATAGAGATCAGATCGAATTGAAATCCAGTACTTCATCGAAAATAACAGTTCGAAGTTTCATACAGAATTTAATGAGGATGATATGATGAGAAAATCATATAAATTTTTTTTTTCAAATTGTTCTAATAACACGATTATCACGAAATTTTGCATAAAGTTGTCTTTCAGCATCTCAAAACTAGCTGTGAAGTTTAATCAGGACTGAATCAGTATTTCTCGAGTAATACCGAAAAAATCAACGATATCGAGAAGAAAACATCGAAATTTGACATATTTTTTCCCGATATCTCCAGAACTTATGATCGTATCGAACTGAAATTTGGTACGCGCGCACGTTCAAATTCGTTGCTGAAGCGGTCATCTACATTGAACATGCGCGCAAAAGTTGCTGCCTTCACGGCAGTGCTTTTTGAAATTTTTTATGAGGAAACTAAATTTCCGAAAGCCCAGGACTTGCCTGGTTGATAATCCACAATGAAAATAAATACATTTATCTCGAGACATCTGAAAAATAATTCATGATTAATTCGGTTCGCATTAAGGAATTTCTTATTTTTATGCAAAACTACATAAACTGCTTGAAGGTTCATGCGGAATTTCGTGAGGACTATACGAATAGAAGATCACATAATATGAAATATTTGAAAATAAAATGGCAACTTTTTGCGCGCATGTTCTAGGGGAACAGCGTGCTATCGTTTTGATCAAATGTCTGTAATTTTGGATGATTGAGCCGAAAATGGTCTCAATCGACTAGGTTGGACTCACTGATGACGAATCCGGTGTCAAAATCGATTCTGTCCGGCCGGCCGGCCGGCCGGCCGTAGACACGATAACTGTCGAACGAAGTGAGCTAGCGACTTGAAACTTTCAGGGTAGGTCGCGCATTGGAATGCCGCGGTTAAGTTCGTTAATGGGCCAAATCGATCGAATAGTTTCGGAGTTATAGGCATTTGAAGTTTTGAAGTTATTTATTTTTTATTTCAGAAACTACTCAAGCGATTGGATTCAAATTTGGCAGTTTGGTGGAGTATAACGACGCGCAACTTTGAGCCAAATTTCGTCAAGATCATATTGTCAATAAATTAAAAAAAAAAATTTTTTCGAAATTTTTTTACAAAAAATTTTTTTTTTCGGAAACCATCCATCATATCCAAAAAAAATTATACTCACACTTTGACCTTCTAATTTCACAGCAGTGTTTTAAATTTCAGCTCGATACGATCATAAGTTTTGGAGATATCGGGAAAAAATATGTCAAATTTCGAGGTTTTTTCTCGATATCGTTGATTTTTTTGGTATTACTCGAGAAATACTGATTCAGTCCTGATTAAACTTCACAGCTAGTTTTGAGATGCTGAAAGACAACTTTGTGCAAAATTTCGTGGTAATCGGGTTATTAGAACAATTTGAAAAAAAAAATTTATATGATTTTTTCATCATATCATCCTCATTAAATTCTGTATGAAACTTCGAACTGTTATTTTCGATGAAGTACTGGATTTCAATTCGATCTGGTCTGTATTTTTGGAAATATTGGAAAAATAAAATTTTGATTGGGTATATCTACGGAATCATTGGGTGGATTTTACCCATTCACGAATTCGGCCTTCGTAATTAAGGTCCAAACCTTCTCTACAAATATCGAGTTTCTAAGTTGTTTCTTTCGGAAGTTATTGTGTTTACGCAGTCGGCCGTTAGGCTGACCGTAAACACAATAACTTCCGGAAGAAACGACTTAGAAACTCGATATTTGTAGAGTAGGTTTGGGGCTTAATTACGAAGGTCGAATTTGTGAATGGGTAAAATCCGCCCAATGATTCCGTAGATATACCCAATCAAAATTTTATTTTTCCAATGTTTCCAAAAATACAGACCAGATCGAATTGAAATCCAGTACTTCATCGAAAATAACAGTTCGAAGTTTCATACAGAATTTAATGAGGATGATATGATGAGAAAATCATATAAATTTTTTTTTTCAAATTGTTCTAATAACACGATTATCACTAAATTTTGCATAAAGTTGTCTTTTAGCATCTTAAAACTAGCTGTGAAGTTAAATCAGGGCTGAATCAGTTTCTCGAGTAATACCGAAAAAATCAACGATATCGAGAAGAAAACCTCGAAATTTGACATATTTTTTCCCGATATCTCCAGAACTTATGATCGTATCGAACTGAAATTTGGTACGCGCGCACGTTCAAATTCGTTGCTGAAGCGGTCACCTACATTGAACATGCGCGCAAAAGTTGGTGCCTTCACGGCAGTGCTTTTTGAACTTTTTGCGCGCATGTTCTAGGGGAACAGCGTGCTATCGTTTTGATCAAATGTCTGTAATTTTGGATGATTGAGCCGAAAATGGTCTCAATCGACTAGGTTGGACTCACTGATGACGAATCCGGTGTCAAAATCGATTCTGTCCGGCCGGCCGGCCGGCCGGCTGGCCGGCCGGCCGGCCGGCCGTAGACACGATAACTGTCGAACGAAGTGAGCTAGCGACTTGAAACTTTCAGGGTAGGTCGCGCATTGGAATGCCGCGGTTAAGTTCGTTAATGGGCCAAATCGATCGAATAGTTTCGGAGTTATAGGCATTTGAAGTTTTGAACTTATTTATTTTTTATTTCAGAAACTGCTTGAGCGATTAAATTCAAACTTGGCAGTTTGGTGGAGTATAACGACGCGCAACTTTGAGCCAAATTTCGTCAAGATCATATTGTCAATAAATTTTAAAAAAAATTTTTTTCGAAATTTTTTTACAAAAAAATTTTTTTTTCGGAAACCATTCATCATATCCAAAAAAAATTATACTCACACTTTGACCTTCTAATTTCACAGCAGTGTACTAAATTTCAGCTCGATACGATCATAAGTTTTGGAGATATCGGGAAAAAATATGTCAAATTTCGAGGTTTTCTTCTCGATATCGTTGATTTTTTTGGTATTACTCGAGAAATACTGATTCAGTCCTGATTAAACTTCACAGCTAGTTTTAAGATGCTGAAAGACAACTTTGTGCAAAATTTCGTGATAATCGGGTTATTGGAACAATTTGAAAAAAAAAATTTATATGATTTTTTCATCATATTATCCTCATTAAATTCTGTATGAAACTTCGAACTGTTATTTTCGATGAAGTACTGGATTTCAATTCGATCTGGTCTGTATTTTTGGAAATATTGGAAAAATAAAATTTTGATTGGGTATATCTACGGAATCATTGGGTGGATTTTACCCATTCACGAATTCGGCCTTCGTAATTAAGGTCCAAACCTTCTCTACAAATATCGAGTTTCTAAGTTGTTTCTTTCGGAAGTTATTGTGTTTACGCAGTCGGCCGTTAGGCTGACCGTAAACACAATAACTTCCGGAAGAAACGACTTAGAAACTCGATATTTGTAGAGTAGGTTTGGGGCTTAATTACGAAGGTCGAATTCGTGAATGGGTAAAATCCGCCCAATGATTCCGTAGATATACCCAATCAAAATTTTATTTTTCCAATGTTTCCAAAAATACAGATCAGATCGAATTGAAATTCAGTACTTCATCGAAAATAACAGTTCGAAGTTTCATACAGAATTTAATGAGGATGATATGATGAGAAAATCATATAAATTTTTTTTTTCAAATTGTTCTAATAACACGATTATCACGAAATTTTGCATAAAGTTGTCTTTTAGCATCTTTAAACTAGCTGTGAAGTTTAATCAGGACTGAATCAGTATTTCTCGAGTAATACCGAAAAAATCAACGATATCGAGAAGAAAACCTCGAAATTTGACATATTTTTTCCCGATATCTCCAGAACTTATGATCCTACCGAACTGAAATTTGGTACGCGCGCACGTTCAAATTCGTTGCTGAAGCGGTCATCTACATTGAACATGCGCGCAAAAGTTGCTGCCTTCACGGCAGTGCTTTTTGAAATTTTTTTAAAATCGGTCTAATGGCACAATCAAAAAATTCTGCAGAAGTTTGCGCATCAGTATTTTCCAATAGTGACCAAGTTTCATCATGATCAGATCGGTATTTTTGCACACCTGTTCTGGGAAACATTGGGTTATCGTTTCGCCGAAATGTCTGTAATTTTCGAATTCTATTCTGTCCGACCGTCCCTTAGTAGGTATGTGCTCTAACTGTCGAAGGAAAGGACCTGGTTCTGGAGACGAAGATACAACTTGGCACAGACCTTGAAGTCAATATATGATCCGGAAATATTGGGAAAAATCAAAGGAATATTTCAAAACTTTGTTCCATAATTTGCGATCTAATTATTTGAAAATATTTCGGAAATAATTGAACATTCTGAATGGGTATATTAATTTTTGCTGAATCATTGGGTGGATTTCACCCGATCACGAATTCTGCATTCGTAATCAACGTCAAAACCTACTCGACAAATATCAAGTCTAAGTTAAGAACTCCCTGCCCTGTTGAAAGTCATCGGAATTTGTCTGATGAATTAAAATACGAATTTATTGTGCATTTACTATTTCGATCGAAATGAAAAAGTACCCTTTGTTCGAAAGCTAATTAATTTAGCAATGCCATATGTTCTTGTTTGAAATAGGGAATCCTTAAAGTAAAAAGTGAAAGATATACAGATGTTGCTCTTATTTCAAAAAATTCCACTCAGAATCACATACTCCTCCATTCAGTTCCTTTAAATACTGAAAATTCAGGTGTAATGCGTAATTAAATTTGTAGAAAGGGTCGAAATTCCTGTAACGTTTATCTGAATATAAAAGAGGTCTTGTTAAGAATATGGAATACTCTCATTACCTGCATGTGAAACATGTTTTTGGAAAAAACATCATTCAATTGTGTAAATATTTCACATACCTATATTAAAAATTGGTTTAGAATTCATGAAAAATATCCCAGTGGACAATGAGATAAATAAACATCTAAGTGAAAATGAAACGTACGTCAATTTCATAAGAAATACAGTACCTACCTATACAAAGATAAACGTATCTTTTCATTTATTATGTCTTAAAAAAAGGTTATTTATTTTAGTCCGAGAAGGGCACTTGAGTAAATGCATAAAGGCAGCATATCTTCCAAATATTTTTTTCAACAAGAATTAGCTTTCGAGTCATAATTTACATCTGAATGGTTTTTCGATATTAATAACAAAATCTCAAAAGGTTATATTTGGCTAAATTACGAACTTACCTTCTAGTAGGATCGAATCCACATGAACACTGGAGTCGGTATACCCTTGAAGCCCGAAACGAAACAGACCACAATTCACAATCACTTTCTCTGCCACAAACCGACTATACAAATACATAAACGAAATGTTTCTTATTCCTTATCTTCATTCCACACAACTCACTAGGTCAATGACACGTAGTGCAGCTGCTGAATAAGAAAGAAATGTGGAGAAAAGAAGAAGATACATGCTAATTGAATAGAGATGGGGAAATAAATGAAAGGATAGATAGCAAAACCACGAAACGTTCGAATTTACGGGAGGGAAAAATGAACTGAGAGTTGTTTATGAGAGACATCTATTGAAACATATTAAACCCAACCAACTATTTTGCTGTAATGGTAATCGTCGTACGGATCAACTAAGAATTTTCCCTCCTTGGGGCTAGCGACATCTATTGATGGATTCCAACGTCCTCCAACAAAATTTACACTGAAGTAACTAACTATCTTCTCCTTAAACAATGCCCTTACCCTTACCCTTACCCTTACCCTTACCCTTACCCTTACCCTTGCTTTTACCCTTAAGCTTACCCTTACCCTTACCCTTACCCTTACCCTTAGCCTTACCCTTACCCTTGCTTTTACCCTTAAGCTTACCCTTACCCTTACCCTTACCCTTACCCTTACCCTTGCTTTTACCCTTAGGCTTACCCTTACCCTTACCCTTACCCTTACCCTTAAGCTTACCCTTACCCTTACCCTTACCCTTACCCTTACCCTTACCCTTACCCTTACCCTTACCCTTACCCTTACCCTTGCTTTTACCCTTAAGCTTACCCTTACCCTTACCCTTACCCTTACCCTTACGCTTACCCTTACCCTTACCCTTACCCTTACCCTTACTTAGGGTAAGGGTAAGGGTAAGCTTAAGGGTAAAAGCAAGGGTAAGGGTAAGGGTAAGGGTAAGGGTAAGGGTAAGGGTAAGGGTAAGGGTAAGGGTAAGGGTAAGCTTAAGGGTAAGGGTAAGGGTAAGGGTAAGGGTAAGCTTAAGGGTAAAAGCAAGGGTAAGGGTAAGGGTAAGGGTAAGGGTAAGGGTAAGCTTAAGGGTAAGGGTAAGGGTAAGGGTAAGGGTAAGCTTAAGGGTAAAAGCAAGGGTAAGGTTAAGGGTAAGGGTAAGGGTAAGGGTAAGGGTAAGGGTAAGCTTAAGGGTAAGGGTAAGGGTAAGGGTAAGCTTAAGGGTAAAAGCAAGGGTAAGGGTAAGGGTAAGGGTAAGGGTAAGGGTAAGGGTAAGGGTAAGGGTAAGGGTAAGGGTAAGGGTAAGGGTAAGGGTAAGCTTAAGGGTAAGGGTAAGGGTAAGGGTAAGCTTAAGGGTAAAAGCAAGGGTAAGGGTAAGGGTAAGGGTAAGGGTAAGGGTAAGCTTAAGGGTAAAAGCAAGGGTAAGGGTAAGGGTAAGGGTAAGGATAAGGGTAAGGGTAAGGGTAAGGGTAAGGGTAAGGGTAAGCTTAAGGGTAAGGGTAAGGGTAAGGGTAAGCTTAAGGGTAAAAGCAAGGGTAAGGGTAAGGGTAAGGGTAAGGGTAAGGGTAAAGGTAAGGGTAAGCCTAAGGGTAAAAGCAAGGGTAAGGGTAAGGGTAAGGGTAAGGGTAAGGGTAAGGGTAAGGGTAAGGGTAAGGGAAGGGTAAGGGTAAGGGTAAGCTTAAGGGTAAAAGCAAGGGTAAGGGTAAGGGTAAGGGTAAGGGTAAGGGTAAGGGTAAGGGTAAGGGTAAGGGTAAATTTAAGGGTAAAAGCAAGGGTAAGGGTAAGGGTAAGGGTAAGGGTAAGGGTAAGGGTAAGGGTAAGGGTAAGGGTAAGGGTAAAATTAAGGGTAAAAGCAAGGGTAAGGGTAAGGGTAAGGGTAAGGGTAAGGGTTAGGGTAAGGGTAAAGGTAAGGGTAAGCCTAAGGGTAAAAGCAAGGGTAAGGGTAAGGGTAAGGGTAAGGGTAAGGGTAAGGGTAAGGGTAAGGGTAAGGGTAAGGGTAAGAGTAAGGGTAAGGGTAAGGGTAAGCTTAAGGGTAAAAGCAAGGGTAAGGGTAAGGGTAAGGGTAAGGGTAAGCCTAAGGGTAAAAGCAAGGGTAAGGGTAAGGTTAAGGGTAAGGGTAAGGGTAAGCTTAAGGGTAAAAGCAAGGGTAAGGGTAAGGGTAAGGGTAAGGGTAAGGGTAAGCTTAAGGGTAAAAGCAAGGGTAAGGGTAAGGGTGAGGGTAAGGGTAAGGGTAAGGGTAAGGGTAAAGGTAAGGGTAAGGGTAAGGGTAAGGGTAAGGGTAAAGGTAAGGGTAAGGGTAAGGGTAAGGGTAAGGGTAAGCTTAAGGGTAAAAGCAAGGGTAAGGATAAGGGTAAGGGTAAGGGTAAGGGTAAGGGTAAGGGTAAGGGTAAGGGTAAGGGTAAGCTTAAGGGTAAAAGCAAGGGTAAGGGTAAGGGTAAGGGTAAGGTTAAGGGTAAGGGTAAGGGTAAGGGTAAGGGTAAGGGTAAGGGTAAGCTTAAGGGTAAAAGCAAGGGTAAGGGTTAGGGTAAGGGTAAGGGTAAGGGTAAGGGTAAGGGTAAGCTTAAGGGTAAAAGCAAGGGTAAGGGTAAGGGTAAGGGTAAGGGTAAGGGTAAGGGTAAGGGTAAGGGTAAAGGTAAGGGTAAGCCTAAGGGTAAAAGCAAGGGTAAGGGTAAGGGTAAGGGTAAGGGTAAGGGTAAGGGTAAGGGTAAGGGTAAGGGTAAGGGTAAGGGTAAGGGTAAGGGTGAGGGTAAGGGTAAGGGTAAGCTTAAGGGTATAAGCAAGGGTAAGGGTAAGGGTAAGGGTGAGGGTAAGGGTAAGGGTAAGGGTAAGGGTAAGCTTAAGGGTAAAAGCAAGGGTAAGGGTAAGGGTAAGGGTAAGGGTAAGGGTAAGGGTAAGGGTAAGGGTAAGGGTAAGCTTAAGGGTAAAAGCAAGGGTAAGGGTAAGGGTAAGGGTAAGGGTAAGGGTAAGGGTAAGGGTAAGGGTAAGGGTAAGGGTAAGGGTAAGGGTAAAGGTAAGGTTAGGCCTAAGGGTAAAAGCAAGGGTAAGGGTAAGGGTAAGGGTAAGGGAAAGGGTAAGGGTAAGGGTAAGGGTAAGGGTAAGGGTAAGGGTAAGGGTAAGGGTAAGCTTAAGGGTAAAAGCAAGGGTAAGGGTAAGGGTAAGGGTAAGCCTTAGGGTAAAAGCAAGGGTAAGGGTAAGGGTAAGGGTAAGGGTAAGGGTAAGCTTAAGGGTAAAAGCAAGGGTGAGGGTAAGGGTAAGGGTAAGCTTAAGGGTAAAAGCAAGGGTAAGGATAAGGGTAAGGGTAAGGGTAAGGGTAAGGGTAAGGATAAGGGTAAGGGTAAGGGTAAAGGTAAGGGTAAGCCTAAGGGTCAAAGCAAGGGTAAGGGTAAGGGTAAGGGTAAGGGTAAGGGTAAGGGTAAGGGTAAGCTTAAGGGTAAAAGCAAGGGTAAGGGTAAGGGTAAGGGTAAGGGTAAGGGTAAGGGTAAGGGTAAGGGTAAGGGTAAGGGTAAGGGTAAGGGTAAGCTTAAGGGTAAGGGTAAGGGTAAGGGTAAGGGTAAGGGTAAGCCTAAGGGTAAAAGCAAGGGTAAGTGTAAGGGTAAGGGTAAGGGTAAGGGTAAGCTTACCCTTACCCTTACCCTTACCCTTACCCTTACCCTTGCTTTTACCCTTAAGCTTACCCTTACCCTTACCCTTACCCTCACCCTTACCCTTACCCTTACCCTTATCCTTACCCTTGCTTTTACCCTTAAGCTTACCCTTACCCTTACCCTTACCCTTACCCTTACCCTTACCCTTACCCTTACCCTTACCCTTGCTTTTACTCTTAGGCTTACCCTTACCTTTACCCTTACACTTACCCTTACCCTTACCCTCACCCTTACCCTTACCCTTGCTTTCACCCTTAAGCTTACCCTTACCCTTACCCTTACCCTTACCCTTACCCTTGCTTTTACCCTTAAGCTTACCCTTACCCTTACCCTTAACCTTACCCTTACCCTTGCTTTTACCCTTAGGCTTACCCTTACCCTTACCCTTACCCTTACCCTTGCTTTTACCCTAAAGCTTACCCTTACCCTTACCCTTACTCTTACCCTTACCCTTACCCTTACCCTTACACTTACCCTTACCCTTACCCTTACCCTTACCCTTACCCTTACCCTTACCCTTGCTTTTACCCTTAGGCTTACCCTTACCTTTACCCTTACCCTAACCCTTACCCTTACCCTTACCCTTACCCTTACCCTTACCCTTGCTTTTACCCTTAAGCTTACCCTTACCCTTACCCTTACCCTTACCCTTACCCTTACCCTTACCCTTACCCTTACCCTTGCTTTTACCCTTAAGCTTACCCTTACCCTTACCCTTACCCTTACCCTTACCCTTACCCTTACCCTTACCCTTACCCTTACCCTTACCCTTACCCTTACCCTTACCCTTGCTTTTACCCTTAAGCTTACCCTTACCCTTACCCTTACCCTTACCCTTACCCTTACCCTTACCCTTACCCTTACCCTTGCTTTTACCCTTAGGCTTACCCTTACCTTTACCCTTACCCTTACCCTTACCCTTACCCTTACCCTTGCTTTTACCCTTAAGCTTACCCTTACCCTTACCCTTACCCTTAAGCTTACCCTTACCCTTACCCTTACCCTTACCCTTACCCTTACCCTTACCCTTACCCTTACCCTTACCCTTACCCTTACCCTTGCTTTTACCCTTACCCTTAAGCTTACCCTTACCCTTACCCTTACCCTTACCCTTACCCTTGCTTTTACCCTTAAGCTTACCCTTACCCTTACCCTTACCCTTACCCTTAAGCTTACCCTTACCCTTACCCTTACCCTTACCCTTACCCTTACCCTTACCCTTACCCTTACCCTTACCCTTGCTTTTACCCTTAAGCTTACCCTTACCCTTACCCTTACCCTTACCCTTACCCTTACCCTTACCCTTACCCTTACCCTTACCCTTACCCTTACCCTTACTTAGGGTAAGGGTAAGGGTAAGCTTAAGGGTAAAAGCAAGGGTAAGGGTAAGGGTAAGGGTAAGGGTAAGGGTAAGGGTAAGGGTAAGGGTAAGGGTAAGGGTAAGCTTAAGGGTAAGGGTAAGGGTAAGGGTAAGGGTAAGCTTAAGGGTAAAAGCAAGGGTAAGGGTAAGGGTAAGGGTAAGGGTAAGGGTAAGCTTAAGGGTAAGGGTAAGGGTAAGGGTAAGGGTAAGCTTAAGGGTAAAAGCAAGGGTAAGGTTAAGGGTAAGGGTAAGGGTAAGGGTAAGGGTAAGGGTAAGCTTAAGGGTAAGGGTAAGGGTAAGGGTAAGGGTAAGCTTAAGGGTAAAAGCAAGGGTAAGGGTAAGGGTAAGGGTAAGGGTAAGGGTAAGGGTAAGGGTAAGGGTAAGGGTAAGGGTAAGGGTAAGGGTAAGGGTAAGGGTAAGGGTAAGCTTAAGGGTAAGGGTAAGGGTAAGGGTAAGCTTTAGGGTAAAAGCAAGGGTAAGGGTAAGGGTAAGGGTAAGGGTAAGGGTAAGCTTAAGGGTAAAAGCAAGGGTAAGGGTAAGGGTAAGGGTAAGGGTAAGGGTAAGGGTAAGGGTAAGGGTAAGGGTAAGGGTAAGGGTAAGGGTAAGGGTAAGGGTAAGGGTAAGGGTAAGGGTAAGGGTAAGGGTAAGGGTAAGGGTAAGGGTAAGCTTAAGGGTAAAAGCAAGGGTAAGGGTAAGGGTAAGGGTAAGGGTAAGGGTAAGGGTAAGGGTAAGGGTAAGGGTAAGGGTAAGGGTAAGGGTAAGGGTAAGGGTAAGGGTAAGGGTAAGGGTAAGGGTAAGGGTAAGCTTAAGGGTAAGGGTAAGGGTAAGGGTAAGGGTAAGCCTAAGGGTAAAAGCAAGGGTAAGGGTAAGGGTAAGGGTAAGGGTAAGGGTAAGCTTAAGGGTAAAAGCAAGGGTAAGGGTAAGGCTAAGGGTAAGGGTAAGGGTAAGGCTAAGGGTAAGCTTAAGGGTAAAAGCAAGGGTAAGGGTAAGGGTAAGGGTAAGGGTAAAGGTAAGGGTAAGGGTAAAGGTGAGGGTAAGCCTAAGGGTAAAAGCAAGGGTAAGGGTAAGGGTAAGGGTAAGAGTAAGGGTAAGGGTAAGGGTAGGGGTAAGAGTAAGGGTAAGGGTAAGCTTAAGGGTAAAAGCAAGGGTAAGGGTAAGGGTAAGGGTAAGGGTAAGGGTAAGCTTAAGGGTAAAAGCAAGGGTAAGGGTAAGGGTAAGGGTAAGGGTAAGGGTAAGGGTAAGGGTAAGGGTAAGGGTAAGGGTAAGGGTAAGGGTAAGGGTAAGGGTAAGGGTAAGGGTAAGGGTAAGGGTAAGGGTAAGGGTAAGCTTAAGGGTAAAAGCAAGGGTAAGGGTAAGGGTAAGGGTAAGAGTAAGGGTAAGGGTAAGGGTAAGGGTAAGGGTAAGGGTAAGGGTAAGGGTAAGCTTAAGGGTAAAAGCAAGGGTAAGGGTAAGGGTAAGGGTAAGGGTAAGGGTAAGGGTAAGGGTAAGCTTAAGGGTAAGGGTAAGGGTAAGGGTAAGGGTAAAAGCAAGGGTAAGCGTAAGGGTAAGGGTAAGGGTAAGGGTAAGGGTAAGGGTAAGCTTAAGGGTAAAAGCAAGGGTAAGGGTAAGAGTAAGGGTAAGGGTAAGGGTAAGGGTAAGGGTAAGGGTGAGCTTAAGGGTAAAAGCAAGGGTAAGGGTAAGGGTAAGGGTAAGGGTAAGGGTAAAGGTAAGGGTAAGGGTAAGCTTAAGGGTAAAAGCAAGGGTAAGGGTAAGGGTAAGGGTAAGGGTAAGGGTAAGGGTAAGGGTAAGGGTAAAGGTAAGGGTAAGCCTAAGGGTAAAAGCAAGGGTAAGGGTAAGGGTAAGGGTAAGAGTAAGGGTAAGCTTAAGGGTAAGGTTAAGGGTAAGGGTAAGGGTAAGCTTAAGGGTAAAAGCAAGGGTAAGGGTAAGAGTAAGGGTAAGGGTAAGGGTAAGGGTAAGGGTAAGGGTAAGGGTGAGCTTAAGGGTAAAAGCAAGGGTAAGGGTAAGGGTAAGGGTAAGGGTAAGGGTAAAGGTAAGGGTAAGGGTAAGCTTAAGGGTAAAAGCAAGGGTAAGGGTAAGGGTAAGGGTAAGGGTAAGGGTAAGGGTAAGGGTAAGGGTAAAGGTAAGGGTAAGCCTAAGGGTAAAAGCAAGGGTAAGGGTAAGGGTAAGGGTAAGAGTAAGGGTAAGGGTAAGGGTAAGGGTAAGCTTAAGGGTAAAAGCAAGGGTAAGGGTAAGGGTAAGGGTAAGGGTAAGCCTAAGGGTAAAAGCAAGGGTAAGGGTAAGGGTAAGGGTAAGGGTAAGGGTAAGCTTAAGGGTAAAAGCAAGGGTAAGGGTAAGGGTAAGGGTAAGGGTAAGGGTAAGGGTAAGCTTAAGGGTAAAAGCAAGGGTGAGGGTAAGGGTAAGGGTAAGGGTAAGGGTAAGGGTAAGGGTAAGGGTAAGGGTAAGGGTAAGGGTAAGGGTAAGCTTAAGGGTAAAAGCAAGGGTAAGGGTAAGGGTAAGGGTAAGGGTAAGGGTAAGGGTAAGGGTAAGGGTAAGGGTAAGCTTAAGGGTAAAAGCAAGGGTAAGGGTAAGGGTAAGGGTAAGGGTAAGGGTAAAGGTAAGGGTAAGCCTAAGGGTAAAAGCAAGGGTAAGGGTAGGGGTAAGGGTAAGGGTAAGGGTAAGGGTAAGGGTAAGGGTAAGGGTAAGGGTAAGGGTAAGGGTAAGGGTAAGGGTAAGGGTAAGGGTAAGGGTAAGGGTAAGGGTAAGGGTAAGGGTAAAGGTAAGCTTAAGGGTAAAAGCAAGGGTAAGGGTAAGGGTAAGGGTAAGGGTAAGCCTAAGGGTAAAAGCAAGGGTAAGGGTAAGGGTAAGGGTAAGGGTAAGGGTAAGCTTAAGGGTAAAAGCAAGGGTAAGGGTAAGGGTAAGGGTAAGGGTAAGGGTAAGGGTAAGGGTAAGGGTAAGCTTAAGGGTAAAAGCAAGGATAAGGGTAAGGGTAAGGGTAAGGGTAAGGGTAAGGGTAAGGGTAAAGGTAAGGGTAAGCCTAAGGGTAAAAGCAAGGGTAAGGGTAAGGGTAAGGGTAAGGGTAAGGGTAAGGGTAAGGGTAAGGGTAAGCTTAAGGGTGAAAGCAAGGGTAAGGGTAAGGGTAAGGGTAAGGGTAAGGGTAAGGGTAAAGGTAAGGGTAAGGGTAAGGGTAAGGGTAAGGGTAAGGGTAAGCTTAAGGGTAAGGGTAAGGGTAAGGGTAAGGGTAAGCTTAAGGGTAAAAGCAAGGGTAAGGGTAAGGGTAAGGGTAAGGGTAAGCTTAAGGGTAAAAGCAAGGGTAAGGGTAAGGGTAAGGGTAAGGGTAAGGGTAAGGGTAAGGGTAAGGGTAAGCTTAAGGGTAAGGGTAAGGGTAAGGGTAAGGGTAAGCTTAAGGGTAAAAGCAAGGGTAAGGGTAAGAGTAAGGGTAAGGGTAAGGGTAAGGGTAAGCTTAAGGGTAAGGGTAAGGGTAAGGGTAAGGGTAAGCTTAAGGGTAAAAGCAAGGGTTAGGGTAAGGGTAAGGGTAAGGGTAAGGGTAAGGGTAAAGGTAAGGGTAAGGGTAAGGGTAAGGGTAAGGGTAAGGGTAAGCTTAAGGGTAAGGGTAAGGGTAAGGGTAAGCTTAAGGGTAAAAGCAAGGGTAAGGGTAAGGGTAAGGGTAAGGGTAAGGGTAAGCTTAAGGGTAAAAGCAAGGGTAAGGGTAAGGGTAAGGGTAAGGGTAAGGGTAAGGGTAAGGGTTAGGGTAAGGGTAAGGGTAAGGGTAAGGGTAAGCTTAAGGGTAAGGGTAAGGGTAAGGGTAAGCTTAAGGGTAAAAGCAAGGGTAAGGGTAAGGGTAAGGGTAAGGGTAAAGGTAAGGGTAAGCCTAAGGGTAAAAGAAAGGGTAAGGGTAAGGGTAAGGGTAAGGGTAAGGGTAAGGGTAAGGGTAAGGGTAAGGGTAAGGGTAAGGGTAAGCTTAAGGGTAAAAGCAAGGGTAAGGGTAAGGGTAAGGGTAAGGGTAAGGGTAAGGGTAAGGGTAAGGGTAAGGGTAAGCTTAAGGGTAAAAGCAAGGGTAAGGGTAAGGGTAAGGGTAAGGGTAAGGGTAAGGGTAAGGGTAAGGGTAAGGGTAAGGGTAAGGGTAAGGGTGAGGGTAAGCTTAAGGGTAAAAGCAAGGGTAAGGGTAAGGGTAAGGGTAAGGGTAAGGGTTAGGGTAAGGGTAAAGGTAAGGGTAAGCCTAAGGGTAAAAGCAAGGGTAAGGGTAAGGGTAAGGGTAAGGGTAAGGGTAAGGGTAAGGGTAAGGGTAAGGGTAAGGGTAAGGGTAAGGGTAAGGGTAAGGGTAAGGGTAAGGGTAAGGGTAAGAGTAAGGGTAAGGGTAAGGGTAAGCTTAAGGGTAAAAGCAAGGGTAAGGGTAAGGGTAAGGGTAAGGGTAAGCCTAAGGGTAAAAGCAAGGGTAAGGGTAAGGTTAAGAGTAAGGGTAAGGGTAAGCTTAAGGGTAAAAGCAAGGGTAAGGGTAAGGGTAAGGGTAAGGGTAAGGGTAAGCTTAAGGGTAAAAGCAAGGGTAAGGGTAAGGGTGAGGTTAAGGGTAAGGGTAAGGGTAAGGGTAAAGGTAAGGGTAAGCCTAAGAGTAAAAGCAAGGGTAAGGGTAAGGGTAAGGGTAAAGGTAAGGGTAAGCCTAAGAGTAAAAGCAAGGGTAAGGGTAAGGGTAAGGGTAAGCTTAAGGGTAAAAGCAAGGGTAAGGATAAGGGTAAGGGTAAGGGTAAGGGTAAGGGTAAGGGTAAGGGTAAGCTTAAGGGTAAAAGCAAGGGTGAGGGTAAGGGTAAGGGTAAGGGTAAGGGTAAGGGTAAGGGTAACGGTAAGGGTAAGGGTAAGCTTAAGGGTAAAAGCAAGGGTAAGTGTTAGGGTAAGGGTAAGGGTAAGGGTAAGGGTAAGGGTAAGGGTAAGCTTAAGGGTAAAAGCAAGGGTAAGGGTAAGGGTAAGGGTAAGGGTAAGGGTAAGGGTAAAGGTAAGGGTAAGCCTAAGGGTAAAAGCAAGGGTAAGGGTAAGGGTAAGGGTAAGGGTAAGGGTAAGGGTAAGGGTAAGGGTAAGGGTAAGGGTAAGGGTAAGGGTAAGCTTAAGGGTATAAGCAAGGGTAAGGGTAAGGGTAAGGGTGAGGGTAAGGGTAAGGGTAAGGGTAAGCTTAAGGGTAAAAGCAAGGGTAAGGGTAAGGGTAAGGGTAAGGGTAAGGGTAAGGGTAAGGGTAAGGGTAAGCTTAAGGGTAAAAGCAAGGGTAAGGGTAAGGGTAAGGGTAAGGGTAAGGGTAAGGGTAAGGGTAAGGGTAAGGGTAAGGGTAAGGGTAAGGGTAAGGGTAAGGGTAAAGGTAAGGTTAAGCCTAAGGGTAAAAGCAAGGGTAAGGGTAAGGGTAAGGGTAAGGGTAAGGGTAAGGGTAAGGGTGAGGGTAAGGGTAAGGGTAAGGGTAAGGGTAAGGGTAAGGGTAAGCTTAAGGGTAAAAGCAAGGGTAAGGGAAAGGGTAAGGGTAAGGGTAAGCCTAAGGGTAAAAGCAAGGGTAAGGGTAAGGGTAAGGGTAAGGGTAAGGGTAAGGGTAAGCTTAAGGGTAAAAGCAAGGGTAAGGGTAAGTGTAAGGGTAAGGGTAAGGGTAAGGGTAAGGGTAAGCTTAAGGGTAAAAGCAAGGGTAAGGGTAAGGGTAAGGGTAAGGGTAAGGGTAAGGGTAAGGGTAAGGGTAAAGGTAAGGGTAAGCCTAAGGGTCAAAGCAAGGGTAAGGGTAAGGGTAAGGGTAAGGGTAAGGGTAAGGGTAAGGGTAAGGGTAAGGGTAAGGGTAAGCTTATGGGTAAAAGCAAGGGTAAGGGTAAGGGTAAGGGTAAGGGTAAGGGTAAGGGTAAGGGTAAGGGTAAGGGTAAGGGTAAGCTTAAGGGTAAGGGTAAGGGTAAGGGTAAGGGTAAGGGTAAGGTTAAGCCTAAGGGTAAAAGCAAGGGTAAGTGTAAGGGTAAGGGTAAGGGTAAGGGTAAGCTTAAGGGTAAAAGCAAGGGTAAGGGTAAGGGTAAGGTTAAGGGTAAGGGTAAGGGTAAGCTTAAGGGTAAAAGCAAGGGTAAGGGTAAGGTTAAGGGTAAGGGTAAGGGTAAGGGTAAGGCTAACGGTAAGGGTAAGCCTAAGGGTAAAAGCAAGGGTAAGGGTAAGGGTAAGGGTAAGGGTAAGGGTAAGGGTAAGGGTAAGAGTAAGGGTAAGGGAAAGGGTAAGGGTAAGGGTAAGGGTAAGGGTAAAGGTAAGGGTAAGGGTAAGCTTAAGGGTAAAAGCAAGGGTAAGGGTAAGGGTAAGGGTCAGGGTAAGAGTAAGGGTAAGGGTAAGGGTAAGCTTAAGGGTAAAAGCAAGGGTAAGGGTAAGGGTTAGGGTAAGGGTAAGGGTAAGGGTAAGGGTAAGGGTAAGGGTAAGCTTAAGGGTAAAAGCAAGGGTAAGGGTAAGGGTAAGGGTAAGGGTAAGTGTAAGGGTAAGGGTAAGGGTAAGGGTAAGGGTAAGGGTTAGCTTAAGGGTAAAAGCAAGGGTAAGGGTAAGGGTAAGGGTAAGGGTAAGGGTAAGGGTAATGGTAAGGGTAAAGGTAAGGGTAAGCCTAAGGGTAAAAGCAAGGGTAAGGGTAAGGGTAAGGGTAAGGGTAAGGGTAAGGGTAAGGGTAAGGTTAAGGGTAAGGGTTAGGGTAAGGGTAAGGGTAAGGGTAAGGGTAAGCTTAAGGGTAAAAGCAAGGGTAAGGGTAAGGGTAAGGGTAAGGGTAAGTGTAAGGGTAAGGGTAAGCTTAAGGGTAAGGGTAAGGGTAAGGGTAAGCTTAAGGGTAAAAGCAAGGGTAAGGGTAAGGGTAAGGGTAAGGGTAAGGGTAAGGGTAAGGGTAAGGGTAAGGGTAAGGGTAAGCTTAAGGGTAAAAGCAAGGGTAAGGGTAAGGGTAAGGGTAAGGGTAAGGGTTAGGGTAAGGGTAAAGGTAAGGGTAAGCCTAAGGGTAAGGGTAAGGGTAAGGGTAAGGGTAAGGGTAAGGGTAAGGGTAAGGGTAAGGGTAAGGGTAAGGGTAAGGGTAAGGGTAAGGGTAAGGGTAAGGGTAAGGGTAAGGGTAAGAGTAAGGGTAAGGGTAAGGGTAAGCTTAAGGGTAAAAGCAAGGGTAAGGGTAAGGGTAAGGGTAAGGGTAAGCCTAAGGGTAAAAGCAAGGGTAAGGGTAAGGTTAAGGGTAAGGGTAAGGGTAAGCTTAAGGGTAAAAGCAAGGGTAAGGGTAAGGGTAAGGGTAAGGGTAAGGGTAAGCTTAAGGGTAAAAGCAAGGGTAAGGGTAAGGGTGAGGTTAAGGGTAAGGGTAAGGGTAAGGGTAAAGGTAAGGGTAAGCCTAAGAGTAAAGGCAAGGGTAAGGGTAAGGGTAAGGGTAAGGGTAAGGGTAAGGGTAAGGGTAAGGGTAAGGGTAAGGGTAAGGGTAAGGGTAAGGGTAAGCTTAAGGGTAAAAGCAAGGGTAAGGATAAGGGTAAGGGTAAGGGTAAGGGTAAGGGTAAGGGTAAGGGTAAGCTTAAGGGTAAAAGCAAGGGTGAGGGTAAGGGTAAGGGTAAGGGTAAGGGTAAGGGTAAGGGTAAGGGTAACGGTAAGGGTAAGGGTAAGCTTAAGGGTAAAAGCAAGGGTAAGTGTTAGGGTAAGGGTAAGGGTAAGGGTAAGGGTAAGGGTAAGGGTAAGCTTAAGGGTAAAAGCAAGGGTAAGGGTAAGGGTAAGGGTAAGGGTAAGGGTAAGGGTAAGGGTAAAGGTAAGGGTAAGCCTAAGGGTAAAAGCAAGGGTAAGGGTAAGGGTAAGGGTAAGGGTAAGGGTAAGGGTAAGGGTAAGGGTAAGGGTAAGGGTAAGGGTAAGGGTAAGGGTAAGGGTAAGGGTAAGCTTAAGGGTATAAGCAAGGGTAAGGGTAAGGGTAAGGGTAAGCTTAAGGGTAAAAGCAAGGGTAAGGGTAAGGGTAAGGGTAAGGGTAAGGGTAAGGGTAAGGGTAAGGGTAAGGGTAAGGGTAAGGGTAAGGGTAAGGGTAAAGGTAAGGTTAAGCCTAAGGGTAAAAGCAAGGGTAAGGGTAAGGGTAAGGGTAAGGGTAAGGGTAAGGGTAAGGGTGAGGGTAAGGGTAAGGGTAAGGGTAAGGGTAAGGGTAAGGGTAAGCTTAAGGGTAAAAGCAAGGGTAAGGGTAAGGGTAAGGGTAAGGGTAAGCCTAAGGGTAAAAGCAAGGGTAAGGGTAAGGGTAAGGGTAAGGGTAAGGGTAAGGGTAAGCTTAAGGGTAAAAGCAAGGGTAAGGGTAAGTGTAAGGGTAAGGGTAAGGGTAAGGGTAAGGGTAAGCTTAAGGGTAAAAGCAAGGGTAAGGGTAAGGGTAAGGGTAAGGGTAAGGGTAAGGGTAAGGGTAAAGGTAAGGGTAAGGGTAAGGGTAAGGGTAAGGGTAAGGGTAAGCTTATGGGTAAAAGCAAGGGTAAGGGTAAGGGTAAGGGTAAGGGTAAGGGTAAGGGTAAGGGTAAGGGTAAGGGTAAGCTTAAGGGTAAGGGTAAGGGTAAGGGTAAGGGTAAGGGTAAGGTTAAGCCTAAGGGTAAAAGCAAGGGTAAGTGTAAGGGTAAGGGTAAGGGTAAGGGTAAGCTTAAGGGTAAAAGCAAGGGTAAGGGTAAGGGTAAGGTTAAGGGTAAGGGTAAGGGTAAGCTTAAGGGTAAAAGCAAGGGTAAGGGTAAGGGTAAGGGTAAGGGTAAGGGTAAGGGTAAGGGTAAGGGTAAGGGTAAGGGTAAGCTTATGGGTAAAAGCAAGGGTAAGGGTAAGGGTAAGGGTAAGGGTAAGGGTAAGGGTAAGGGTAAGCTTATGGGTAAAAGCAAGGGTAAGGGTAAGGGTAAGGGTAAGGGTAAGGGTAAGGGTAAGGGCAAGGGTAAGGGTAAGCTTAAGGGTAAGGGTAAGGGTAAGGGTAAGGGTAAGGGTAAGGTTAAGCCTAAGGGTAAAAGCAAGGGTAAGTGTAAGGGTAAGGGTAAGGGTAAGGGTAAGCTTAAGGGTAAAAGCAAGGGTAAGGGTAAGGGTTAGGTTAAGGGTAAGGGTAAGGGTAAGCTTAAGGGTAAAAGCAAGGGTAAGGGTAAGGGTAAGGGTAAGGGTAAGGGTAAGGGTAAGGCTAAAGGTAAGGGTAAGCCTAAGGGTAAAAGCAAGGGTAAGGGTAAGGGTAAGGGTAAGGGTAAGGGTAAGGGTAAGGGTAAGGGTAAGGGTAAGGGTAAGGGAAAGGGTAAGGGTAAGGGTAAGGGTAAGGGTAAAGGTAAGGGTAAGGGTAAGCTTAAGGGTAAAAGCAAGGGTAAGGGTAAGGGTAAGGGTCAGGGTAAGAGTAAGGGTAAGGGTAAGGGTAAGCTTAAGGGTAAAAGCAAGGGTAAGGGTAAGGGTAAGGGTAAGGGTAAGGGTAAGGGTAAGGGTAAGGGTAAGGGTAAGGGTAAGGGTAAGGGTAAGGGTAAGGGTAAGGGTAAGCTTATGGGTAAAAGCAAGGGTAAGGGTAAGGGTAAGGGTAAGGGTAAGGGTAAGGGTAAGGGTAAGGGTAAGGGTAAGGGTAAGCTTAAGGGTAAGGGTAAGGGTAAGGGTAAGGGTAAGGGTAAGGTTAAGCCTAAGGGTAAAAGCAAGGGTAAGTGTAAGGGTAAGGGTAAGGGTAAGGGTAAGCTTAAGGGTAAAAGCAAGGGTAAGGGTAAGGGTAAGGTTAAGGGTAAGGGTAAGGGTAAGCTTAAGGGTAAAAGCAAGGGTAAGGGTAAGGGTAAGGGTAAGGGTAAGGGTAAGGGTAAGGCTAAAGGTAAGGGTAAGCCTAAGGGTAAAAGCAAGGGTAAGGGTAAGGGTAAGGGTAAGGGTAAGGGTAAGGGTAAGGGTAAGGGTAAGGGTAAGGGAAAGGGTAAGGGTAAGGGTAAGGGTAAGGGTAAAGGTAAGGGTAAGGGTAAGCTTAAGGGTAAAAGCAAGGGTAAGGGTAAGGGTAAGGGTCAGGGTAAGAGTAAGGGTAAGGGTAAGGGTAAGCTTAAGGGTAAAAGCAAGGGTAAGGGTAAGGGTAAGGGTAAGGGTAAGGGTAAGGGTAAGGGTAAGGGTAAGGGTAAGCTTAAGGGTAAAAGCAAGGGTAAGGGTAAGGGTAAGGGTAAGGGTAAGTGTAAGGGTAAGGGTAAGGGTAAGGGTAAGGGTAAGGTTTAGCTTAAGGGTAAAAGCAAGGGTAAGGGTAAGGGTAAGGGTAAGGGTAAGGGTAAGGGTAATGGTAAGGGTAAAGGTAAGGGTAAGCCTAAGGGTAAAAGCAAGGGTAAGGGTAAGGGTAAGGGTAAGGGTAAGGGTAAGGGTAAGGGTAAGGTTAAGGGTAAGGGTTAGGGTAAGGGTAAGGGTAAGGGTAAGGGTAAGCTTAAGGGTAAAAGCAAGGGTAAGGGTAAGGGTAAGGGTAAGGGTAAGTGTAAGGGTAAGGGTAAGCTTAAGGGTAAGGGTAAGGGTAAGGGTAAGCTTAAGGGTAAAAGCAAGGGTAAGGGTAAGGGTAAGGGTAAGGGTAAGGGTAAGGGTAAGGGTAAGGGTAAGGGTAAGGGTAAGGGTAAGCTTAAGGGTAAAAGCAAGGGTAAGGGTAAGGGTAAGGGTAAGGGTAAGGGTTAGGGTAAGGGTAAAGGTAAGGGTAAGCCTAAGGGTAAAAGCAAGGGTAAGGGTAAGGGTAAGGGTAAGGGTAAGGGTAAGGGTAAGGGTAAGGGTAAGGGTAAGGGTAAGGGTAAGGGTAAGGGTAAGGGTAAGGGTAAGGGTAAGGGTAAGGGTAAGGGTAAGAGTAAGGGTAAGGGTAAGGGTAAGCTTAAGGGTAAAAGCAAGGGTAAGGGTAAGGGTAAGGGTAAGGGTAAGCCTAAGGGTAAAAGCAAGGGTAAGGGTAAGGTTAAGGGTAAGGGTAAGGGTAAGCTTAAGGGTAAAAGCAAGGGTAAGGGTAAGGGTAAGGGTAAGGGTAAGGGTAAGCTTAAGGGTAAAAGCAAGGGTAAGGGTAAGGGTGAGGTTAAGGGTAAGGGTAAGGGTAAGGGTAAAGGTAAGGGTAAGCCTAAGAGTAAAGGCAAGGGTAAGGGTAAGGGTAAGGGTAAGGGTAAGGGTAAGGGTAAGGGTAAGGGTAAGGGTAAGGGTAAGGGTAAGCTTAAGGGTAAAAGCAAGGGTAAGGATAAGGGTAAGGGTAAGGGTAAGGGTAAGGGTAAGGGTAAGGGTAAGCTTAAGGGTAAAAGCAAGGGTGAGGGTAAGGGTAAGGGTAAGGGTAAGGGTAAGGGTAAGGGTAACGGTAAGGGTAAGGGTAAGCTTAAGGGTAAAAGCAAGGGTAAGTGTTAGGGTAAGGGTAAGGGTAAGGGTAAGGGTAAGGGTAAGGGTAAGCTTAAGGGTAAAAGCAAGGGTAAGGGTAAGGGTAAGGGTAAGGGTAAGGGTAAGGGTAAGGGTAAAGGTAAGGGTAAGCCTAAGGGTAAAAGCAAGGGTAAGGGTAAGGGTAAGGGTAAGGGTAAGGGTAAGGGTAAGGGTAAGGGTAAGGGTAAGGGTAAGGATAAGGGTAAGGGTAAGGGTAAGGGTAAGCTTAAGGGTATAAGCAAGGGTAAGGGTAAGGGTAAGGGTGAGGGTAAGGGTAAGGGTAAGGGTAAGCTTAAGGGTAAAAGCAAGGGTAAGGGTAAGGGTAAGGGTAAGGGTAAGGGTAAGGGTAAGGGTAAGGGTAAGCTTAAGGGTAAAAGCAAGGGTAAGGGTAAGGGTAAGGGTAAGGGTAAGGGTAAGGGTAAGGGTAAGGGTAAGGGTAAGGGTAAGGGTAAGGGTAAAGGTAAGGTTAAGCCTAAGGGTAAAAGCAAGGGTAAGGGTAAGGGTAAGGGTAAGGGTAAGGGTAAGGGTAAGGGTGAGGGTAAGGGTAAGGGTAAGGGTAAGGGTAAGGGTAAGGGTAAGCTTAAGGGTAAAAGCAAGGGTAAGGGTAAGGGTAAGGGTAAGGGTAAGCCTAAGGGTAAAAGCAAGGGTAAGGGTAAGGGTAAGGGTAAGGGTAAGGGTAAGGGTAAGCTTAAGGGTAAAAGCAAGGGTAAGGGTAAGTGTAAGGGTAAGGGTAAGGGTAAGGGTAAGGGTAAGCTTAAGGGTAAAAGCAAGGGTAAGGGTAAGGGTAAGGGTAAGGGTAAGGGTAAGGGTAAGGGTAAGGGTAAAGGTAAGGGTAAGGGTAAGGGTAAGGGTAAGGGTAAGGGTAAGCTTATGGGTAAAAGCAAGGGTAAGGGTAAGGGTAAGGGTAAGGGTAAGGGTAAGGGTAAGGGTAAGGGTAAGGGTAAGCTTAAGGGTAAGGGTAAGGGTAAGGGTAAGGGTAAGGGTAAGGTTAAGCCTAAGGGTAAAAGCAAGGGTAAGTGTAAGGGTAAGGGTAAGGGTAAGGGTAAGCTTAAGGGTAAAAGCAAGGGTAAGGGTAAGGGTAAGGTTAAGGGTAAGGGTAAGGGTAAGCTTAAGGGTAAAAGCAAGGGTAAGGGTAAGGGTAAGGGTAAGGGTAAGGGTAAGGGTAAGGGTAAGGGTAAGGGTAAGCTTATGGGTAAAAGCAAGGGTAAGGGTAAGGGTAAGGGTAAGGGTAAGGGTAAGGGTAAGGGTAAGCTTATGGGTAAAAGCAAGGGTAAGGGTAAGGGTAAGGGTAAGGGTAAGGGTAAGGGTAAGGGTAAGGGTAAGGGTAAGCTTAAGGGTAAGGGTAAGGGTAAGGGTAAGGGTAAGGGTAAGGGTAAGGTTAAGCCTAAGGGTAAAAGCAAGGGTAAGTGTAAGGGTAAGGGTAAGGGTAAGGGTAAGCTTAAGGGTAAAAGCAAGGGTAAGGGTAAGGGTAAGGTTAAGGGTAAGGGTAAGGGTAAGCTTAAGGGTAAAAGCAAGGGTAAGGGTAAGGGTAAGGGTAAGGGTAAGGGTAAGGGTAAGGGTAAGGGTAAGGGTAAGGGTAAGGGTAAGGGTAAGGGTAAGGGTAAGGGAAAGGGTAAGGGTAAGGGTAAGGGTAAGGGTAAGGGTAAGGGTAAGGGTAAGGGAAAGGGTAAGGGTAAGGGTAAGGGTAAGGGTAAAGGTAAGGGTAAGGGTAAGCTTAAGGGTAAAAGCAAGGGTAAGGGTAAGGGTAAGGGTCAGGGTAAGAGTAAGGGTAAGGGTAAGGGTAAGCTTAAGGGTAAAAGCAAGGGTAAGGGTAAGGGTAAGGGTAAGGGTAAGGGTAAGGGTAAGGGTAAGGGTAAGGGTAAGGGTAAGGGTAAGCTTAAGGGTAAAAGCAAGGGTAAGGGTAAGGGTAAGGGTAAGGGTAAGTGTAAGGGTAAGGGTAAGGGTAAGGGTAAGGGTAAGGGTTAGCTTAAGGGTAAAAGCAAGGGTAAGGGTAAGGGTAAGGGTAAGGGTAAGGGTAAGGGTAATGGTAAGGGTAAAGGTAAGGGTAAGCCTAAGGGTAAAAGCAAGGGTAAGGGTAAGGGTAAGGGTAAGGGTAAGGGTAAGGGTAAGGTTAAGGGTAAGGGTTAGGGTAAGGGTAAGGGTAAGGGTAAGGGTAAGCTTAAGGGTAAAAGCAAGGGTAAGGGTAAGGGTAAGGGTAAGGGTAAGTGTAAGGGTAAGGGTAAGCTTAAGGGTAAGGGTAAGGGTAAGGGTAAGCTTAAGGGTAAAAGCAAGGGTAAGGGTAAGGATAAGGGTAAGGGTAAGGGTAAGCTTAAGGGTAAAAGCAAGGGTAAGGGTAAGGGTAAGGGTAAGGGTAAGGGTAAGGGTAAGGGTAAGCTTAAGGGTAAGGGTAAGGGTAAGGGTAAGGGTAAGCTTAAGGGTAAAAGCAAGGGTAAGGGTCAGGGTAAGGGTAAGTGTAAGGGTAAGGGTAAGGGTAAGGGTAAGGGTGAGCTTAAGGGTAAAAGCAAGGGTAAGGGTAAGGTTAAGGGTAAGGGTAAGGGTAAGGGTAAGGGTTAGCTTAAGGGTAAAAGCAAGGGTAAGGGTAAGGGTGAGGGTAAGGGTAAGGGTAAGGGTAAGGGTAAGGGTAAGGGTAAGGGTAAGGGTAAAGGTAAGGGTAAGCCTAAGGGTAAAAGCAAGGGTAAGGGTAAGGGTAAGGGTAAGGGTAAGAGTAAGGGTAAGGGTAAGGGTAAGCTCAAGGGTAAAAGCAAGGGTAAGGGTAAGGGTAAGGGTAAGGGTAAGCCTAAGGGTAAAAGCAAGGGTAAGGGTAAGGGTAAGGGTAAGGGTAAGGGTAAGCTTAAGGGTAAAAGCAAGGGTTAGGGTAAGGGTAAGGGTAAGGGTAAGGGTAAGGGTAAGCTTAAGGGTAAAAGCAAGGGTGAGGGTAAGGGTAAGGGTAAGGGTAAGGGTAAGGGTAAGGGTAAGGGTAAGCTTAAGGGTAAAAGCAAGGGTAAGGGTATGGGTAAGGGTAAGGGTAAGGGTAAGGGTAAGGGTAAGGGTAAGCTTAAGGGTAAAAGCAAGGGTAAGGGTAAGGGTAAGGGTAAGGGTAAGGGTAAAGGTAAGGGTAAGCCTAAGGGTAAAAGCAAGGGTAAGGGTAAGGGTAAGGGTAAGGGTAAGGGTTAGGGTAAGGGTAAGGGTAAGGGTAAGGGTAAGGGTAAGGGTAAGGGTAAGGGTAAGGGTAAGGGTAAGGGTAAGGGTAAGGGTAAGGGTAAGGGTAAGGGTAAGGGTAAGCTTAAGGGTAAAAGCAAGGGTAAGGGTAAGGGAAAGGGTAAGGGTAAGCCTAAGGGTTAAAGCAAGGGTAAGGGTAAGGGTAAGGGTAAGGGTAAGGGTAAGCTTAAGGGTAAAAGCAAGAGTAAGGGTAAGGGTAAGGGTAAGGGTAAGGGTAAGCTTAAGGGTAAAAGAAAGGGTAAGGGTAAAGGTAAGGGTAAGGGTAAGGGTAAGGGTAAGGGTAAGGGTAAGGGTAAAGGTAAGGGTAAGCCTAAGGGTAAAAGCAAGGGTAAGGGTAAGGGTAAGGGTAAGGGTAAGGGTAAGGGTAAGGTTAAGGGTAAGGGTAAGGGTAAGCTTAAGGGTAAAAGCAAGGGTAAGGGTAAGGGTAAGGGTAAGGGTAAGGGTAAGGGTAAGGGTAAGGGTAAGGGTAAGGGTAAGGGTAAGGGTAAGCTTAAGGGTAAGGGTAAGGGTAAGGGTTAGGGTAAGCTTAAGGGTAAAAGCAAGGGTAAGGGTAAGGGTAAGGGTAAGGGTAAGCTTAAGGGTAAAAGCAAGGGTAAGGGTAAGGGTAAGGGTAAGGGTAAGGGTAAGGGTAAGGGTAAGGGTAAGGGTAAGGGTAAGGGTAAGGGTAAGGGTAAGGGTAAGCTTAAGGGTAAGGGTAAGGGTAAGGGTAAGGGTAAGCTTAAGGGTAAAAGCAAGGGTAAGGGTAAGGGTAAGGGTAAGGGTAAGGGTAAGGGTAAGCTTAAGGGTAAGGGTAAGGGTAAGGGTAAGGGTAAGCTTAAGGGTAAAAGCAAGGGTAAGAGTAAGGGTGAGGGTAAGGGTAAGGGTAAGGGTAAGGGTAAGGGTAAGGGTGAGCTTAAGGGTAAGGGTAAGGGTAAGGGTAAGGGTAAGCTTATGGGTAAAAGCAAGGGTAAGGGTAAGGGTAAGGGTAAGGGTAAGGGTAAGGGTAAGGGTAAGGGTAAGGGTAAGGGTAAGGGTAAGGGTAAGGGAAAGCTTAAGGGTAAAAGCAAGGGTAAGGGTAAGGGTAAGGGTAAGGGTAAGGGTAAGGGTAAGGGTAAGGGTAAGGGTAAGGGTAAGGGTAAGGGTAAGGGTAAGCTTAAGGGTAAGGGTAAGGGTAAGGGTAAGGGTAAGCTTAAGGGTAAAAGCAAGGGTAAGGGTAAGGGTAAGGGTAAGGGTAAGGGTAAAGGTAAGGGTAAGCCTAAGGGTAAAAGCAAGGATAAGGGTAAGGGTAAGGGAAAGGGTAAGGGTAAGGGTAAGGGTAAGGGTAAGGGTAAGGGTAAGCTTAAGGGTAAAAGCAAGGGTAAGGGTAAGGGTAAGGTTAAGGGTAAGGGTAAGGGTAAGGGTAAGGGTAAGGGTAAGGGTAAGGGTAAAGGTAAGCTTAAGGGTAAAAGCAAGGGTAAGGGTAAGGGTAAGGGTAAGGGTAAGGGTAAGGGTAAGCTTAAGGGTAAAAGCAAGGGTAAGGGTAAGGGTAAGGGTAAGGGTAAGGGTTAGGGTAAGGGTAAAGGTAAGGGTAAGCCTAAGGGTAAAAGCAAGGGTAAGGGTAAGGGTAAGGGTAAGGGTAAGGGTAATGGTAAGGGTAAGGGTAAAGGTAAGGGTAAGGGTAAGGGTAAGGGTAAGGGTAAGGGTAAGGGTAAGCTTAAGGGTAAAAGCAAGGGTAAGGGTAAGGGTAAGGGTAAGCCTAAGGGTAAAAGCAAGGGTAAGGGTAAGGGTAAGGGTAAGGGAAAGGGTAAGCTTAAGGGTAAAAGCAAGGGTAAGGGTAAGGGTAAGGGTAGAGGTAAGGGTAAGGGTAAGCTTAAGGGTAAAAGCAAGGGTAAGGGTAAGGGTAAGGGTAAGGGTAAGGGTAAGGGTGAGGGTAAAGGTAAGGGTTAGCCTAAGGGTAAAAGCAAGGGTAAGGGTAAGGGTAAGGGTAAGGGTAAGGGTAAGGGTAAGGGTAAGCTTAAGGGTAAAAGCAAGGGTAAGGGTAAGGGTAAGGGTAAGGGTAAGGGTAAGGGTAAGGGTAAGGGTAAGGGTAAGGGTAAGCTTAAGGGTAAAAGCAAGGGTAAGGGTAAGGGTAAGGGTAAGGGTAAGGGTAAGGGTAAGGGTAAGGGTAAGGGTAAGGTAAAGGTAAGGGTAAGGGTAAGGGTAAGTGTAAGGGTAAGGGTAAGCTTAAGGGTAAAAGCAAGGGTAAGGGTTAGGGTAAGGGTAAGGGTAAGGGTAAGGGTAAGGGTAAGCTTAAGGGTAAAAGCAAGGGTAAGGGTAAGGGTAAGGGTAAGGGTAAGGGTAAGGGTAAGGGTAAGGGTAAGGGTAAGGGTAAGGGTAAGGGTAAGGGTAAGGGTAAGGGTAAGCTTAAGGGTAAAAGCAAGGGTAAGGGTAAGGGTAAGGGTAAGGGTAAGGGTAAGGGTAAGGGTAAGCTTAAGGGTAAAAGCAAGGGTAAGGGTAAGGGTAAGGGTAAGGGTAAGGGTTAGGGTAAGGGTAAAGGTAAGGGTAAGCCTAAGGGTAAAAGCAAGGGTTAGGGTAAGGGTAAGGGTAAGGGTAAGGGTAAGGGTAAGGTTAAGGGTAAGGGTAAGGGTAAGAGTAAGGGTAAGGGTAAGGGTAAGCTTAAGGGTAAAAGCAAGGGTAAGGGTAAGGGTAAGGGTAAGGGTAAGCCTAAGGGTAAAAGCAAGGGTAAGGGTAAGGGTAAGGGTATGGGTAAGGGTAAGCTTAAGGGTAAAAGCAAGGGTAAGGGTAAGGGTAAGGGTAAGGGTAAGGGTAAGGGTAAGGGTAAGGGTAAGGGTAAGCTTAAGGGTAAAAGCAAGGGTAAGGGTAAGGGTAAGGGTAAGGGTAAGGGTAAGGGTAAGGGTAAGGGTAAGGGTAAGGGTAAAGGTAAGGGTAAGCCTAAGGGTAAAAGCAAGGGTAAGGGTAAGGGTAAGGGTAAGGGTAAGGGTAAGCTTAAGGGTAAAAGCAAGGGTAAGGGTAAGGGTAAGGGTAAGGGTAAGGGTAAGGGTATGGGTAAGGGTAAGGGTAAGGGTAAGGGTAAGCTTAAGGGTAAAAGCAAGGGTAAGGGTAAGGGTAAGGGTAAGGGTAAGGGTAAGGGTAAGGGTAAGGGTAAGCGTAAGGGTAAGGGTAAGGGTAAGGGTAAGGGTAAGGGTAAGGGTAAGGGTAAGGGTAAGGGTAAGGGTAAGGGTAAGGGTAAGCTAAAGGGTAAAAGCAAGGGTAAGGGTTAGGGTAAGGGTAAGGGTAAGGGTAAGGGTAAGGGTAAGGGTAAGCTTAAGGGTAAAAGCAAGGGTAAGGGTAAGGGTAAGGGTAAGGGTAAGGGTAAGGGTAAGGGTGAGGGTAAGGGTAAGGGTAAGGGTAAAGGTAAGGGTAAGCCTAAGGGTAAAAGCAAGGGTAAGGGTAAGGGTAAGGGTAAGGGTAAGGGTAAGGGTAAGGGTAAGGGTAAGGGTAAGGGTAAGGGTAAGGGTAAGCTTAAGGGTATAAGCAAGGGTAAGGGTAAGGGTAAGGGTGAGGGTAAGGGTAAGGGTAAGGGTAAGGGTAAGGGTAAGCTTAAGGGTAAAAGCAAGGGTAAGGGTAAGGGTGAGGGTAAGGGTAAGGGTAAGGGTAAGGGTAAGGGTAAGCTTAAGGGTAAAAGCAAGGGTAAGGGTAAGGGTAAGGGTAAGGGTAAGGGTAAGGGTAAGGGTAAGGGTAAGGGTAAGGGTAAGGGTAAGGGTAAGGGTAAGGGTAAAGGTAAGGGTAAGCCTAAGGGTAAAAGCAAGGGTAAGGGTAAGGGTAAGGGTAAGGGTAAGGGTAAGGGTAAGGGTAAGGGTACGTGTAAGGGTAAGCTTAAGGGTAAAAGCAAGGGTAAGGGTAAGGGTAAGGGTAAGGGAAAGCCTAAGGGTAAAAGCAAGGGTAAGGGTAAGGGTAAGGGTAAGGGTAAGCTTAAGGGTAAAAGCAAGGGTAAGGGTAAGGGTAAGGGTAAGGGTAAGGGTAAGGGTAAGCTAAAGGGTAAAAGCAAGGGTAAGGGTAAGGGTAAGGGTAAGGGTAAGGGTAAGGGTAAAGGTAAGGGTAAGCCTAAGGGTAAAATCAAGGGTAAGGGTAAGGGTAAGGGTAAGGGTAAGGGTAAGGGTAAGGGTAAGGGTAAGGGTAAGGGTAAGGGTAAGGGTAAGGGTAAGGGTAAGGGTAAGGGTAAGGGTAAGCTTAAGGGTAAAAGCAAGGGTAAGGGTAAGGGTAAGGGTAAGGGTAAGGGTAGGGGTAAGGGTAAGGGTAAGCTTAAGGGTAAAAGCAAGGGTAAGGGTAAGGGTAAGGGTAAGGGTAAGGGTAAGGGTAAGGGTAAGGGTAAGGGTAAGCTTAAGGGTAAAAGCAAGGGTAAGGGTAAGGGTAAGGGTAAGGGTGAGCTTAAGGGTAAAAGCAAGGGTAAGGGTAAGGGTAAGGGTAAGGGTAAGGGTAAGGGTAAGGGTAAGGGTAAGGGTAAAGGTAAGGGTAAGCCTAAGGGTAAAAGCAAGGGTAAGGGTAAGGGTAAGGGTAAGGGTAAGGGTAAGGGTAAGGGTAAGGGTAAGGGTAAGGGTAAGGGTAAGGGTAAGGGTAAGGGTAAGGGTAAGGGTAAGGGTAAGGGTAAGCTTAAGGGTAAAAGCAAGGGTGAGGGTAAGGGTAAGGGTAAGGGTAAGGGTAAGGGTAAGGGTAAGGGTAAGGGTAAGGGTAAGGGTAAGGGTAAGGGTAAGGGTAAGGGTAAGGGTAAGGGTAAGGGTAAGGGTAAGGGTAAGGGTAAGCCTAAGGGTAAAAGCAAGGGTAAGGGTAAGGGTAAGGGTAAGCTTAAGGGTAAAAGCAAGGGTAAGGGTAAGGGTAAGGGTAAGGGTAAGGGTAAGGGTAAGCTTAAGGGTAAAAGCAAGGGTAAGGGTAAGGGTAAGGGTAAGGGTAAGGGTAAGGGTAAAGGTAAGGGTAAGCCTAAGGGTAAAAGCAAGGGTATGGGTAAGGGTAAGGGTAAGGGTAAGGGTAAGGGTAAGGGTAAGGGTAAGGGTAAGGGTAAGGGTAAGCTTAAGTGTAAAAGCAAGGGTAAGGGTAAGGGTAAGGGTAAGGGTAAGGGTAAGGGTAAGGGTAAGGGTAAGGGTAAGGGTAAGGGTAAGCTTAAGGGTAAAAGCAAGGGTAAGGGTAAGGGTAAGGGTAAGGGTAAGGGTAAGGGTAAGGGTAAGGGTAAGGGTAAGGGTAAGGGTAAGGGTAAGGGTAAGGGTAAGGGTAAGGGTAAGGGTAAGGGTAAGGGTAAGGGTAAGGGTAAGGGTAAGGGTAAGGGTAAGCTTAAGGGTAAAAGCAAGGGTAAGGGTAAGGGTAAGGGTAAGGGTAAGGGTAAGGGTAAGGGTAAGGGTAAGGGTAAGGGTAAGGGTAAGCTTAAGTGTAAAAGCAAGGGTAAGGGTAAGGGTAAGGGTAAGGGTAAGGGTAAGGGTAAGGGTAAGGGTAAGGGTAAGGGTAAGCTTAAGGGTAAAAGCAAGGGTAAGGGTAAGGGTAAGGGTAAGGGTAAGGGTAAGGGTAAGGGTAAGGGTAAGGGTAAGGGTAAGGGTAAGGGTAAGGGTAAGCCTAAGGGTAAAAGCAAGGGTAAGGGTAAGGGTAAGGGTAAGGGTAAGGGTAAGGGTAAGGGTAAGGGTAAGGGTAAGGGTAAGGGTAAGGGTAAGGGTAAGGGTAAGGGTAAGGGTAAGGGTAAGGGTAAGGGTAAGGGTAAGGGTAAGGG
>CAUEHS010000582.1:0-43720 GCA_958510865.1 Myrrha octodecimguttata | reverse complement strand
CCTTACTCTTACCCTTACCCTTGCTTTTACCCTTAAGCTTACCCTTACCCTTACTCTTACCCCTACCCTTACCCTTACCCTTACCCTTACCCTTACCCTTACCCTTACCCTTGCTTTTACCCTCAGGCTTACCCTCACCTTTACCCTTACCCTTACCCTTACCCTTACCCTTACCCTTACCCTTACCTTTGCTTTTACCCTTAAGCTTACCCTTACCCTTACCCTTACCCTTACCCTTAGCCTTACCCTTACCCTTGCTTTTACCCTTAAGCTTACCCTTACCCTTACCCTTACCCTTACCCTTACCCTTGCTTTTACCCTTAGGCTTACCCTTACCCTTACCCTTACCCTTACCCTTAAGCTTACCCTTACCCTTACCCTTACCCTTACCCTTACCCTTACCCTTACCCTTACCCTTACCCTTACCCTTACCCTTACCCTTACCCTTACCCTTACCCTTACCCTTACCCTTACTTAGGGTAAGGGTAAGGGTAAGCTTAAGGGTAAAAGCAAGGGTAAGGGTAAGGGTAAGGGTAAGGGTAAGGGTAAGGGTAAGGGTAAGGGTAAGCTTAAGGGTAAGGGTAAGGGTAAGGGTAAGGGTAAGCTTAAGGGTAAAAGCAAGGGTAAGGGTAAGGGTAAGGGTAAGGGTAAGGGTAAGCTTAAAGGTAAGGGTAAGGGTAAGGGTAAGGGTAAGCTTAAGGGTACAAGCAAGGGTAAGGTTAAGGGTAAGGGTAAGGGTAAGGGTAAGGGTAAGGGTAAGCTTAAGGGTAAGGGTAAGGGTAAGGGTAAGGGTAAGCTTAAGGGTAAAAGCAAGGGTAAGGGTAAGGGTAAGGGTAAGGGTAAGGGTAAGGGTAAGGGTAAGGGTAAGGGTAAGGATAAGGGTAAGGGTAAGGGTAAGCTTAAGGGTAAGGGTAAGGGTAAGGGTAAGCTTAAGGGTAAAAGCAAGGGTAAGGGTAAGGGTAAGGGTAAGGGTAAGGGTAAGCTTAAGGGTAAAAGCAAGGGTAAGGGTAAGGGTAAGGGTAAGGGTAAGGGTAAGGGTAAGGGTAAGGGTAAGGGTAAGGGTAAGGGTAAGGGTAAGCTTAAGGGTAAGGGTAAGGGTAAGGGTAAGCTTAAGGGTAAAAGCAAGGGTAAGGGTAAGGGTAAGGGTAAGGGTAAGGGTAAAGGTAAGGGTAAGCCTAAGGGTAAAAGCAAGGGTAAGGGTAAGGGTAAGGGTAAGGGTAAGGGTAAGGGTAAGGGTAAGGGTAAGCTTAAGGGTAAAAGCAAGGGTAAGGGTAAGGGTAAGGGTAAGGGTAAGGGTAAGGGTAAGGGTAAGGGTAAGGGTAAGGGTAAGGGTAAGGGTAAGCTTAAGGGTAAAAGCAAGGGTAAGGGTAAGGGTAAGGGTAAGGGTAAGGGTAAGGGTAAGGGTAAGGGTAAGGGTAAGGGTAAGCTTAAGGGTAAAAGCAAGGGTGAGGGTAAGGGTAAGCTTACCCTTACCCTTACCCTTACCCTTACCCTTACCCTTACCCTTACCCTTATCCTTACCCTTGCTTTTACCCTTAAGCTTACCCTTACCCTTACCCTTACCCTTACCCTTACCCTTACCCTTACCCTTACCCTTACCCTTACCCTTGCTTTTACTCTTTGGCTTACCCTTACCTTTACCCTTACCCTTACCCTTACCCTTACCCTTACCCTCACCCTTACCCTTACCCTTGCTTTTACCCTTAAGCTTACCCTTACCCTTACCCTTACCCTTACCCTTACCCTTGCTTTTACCCTTAAGCTTACCCTTACCCTTACCCTTTACCTTACCCTTACCCTTGCTTTTACCCTTAGGCTTACCCTTACCCTTACCCTTACCCTTACCCTTGCTTTTACCCTTAAGCTTACCCTTACCCTTACCCTTACTCTTACCCTTACCCTTACCCTTACCCTTACCCTTACCCTTACCCTTACCCTTACCCTTACCCTTACCCTTACCCTTACCCTTGCTTTTGCCCTTAGGCTTACCCTTACCCTTACCCTTACCCTTACCCTTACCCTTACCCTTACCCTTGCTTTTACCCTTAGGCTTACCCTTACCCTTGCTTTTACCCTTAAGCTTACCCTTACCCTTACCCTTACTCTTACCCTTACCCTTACCCTTACCCTTACCCTTACCCTTACCCTTACCCTTACCCTTACCCTTACCCTTACCCTTACCCTTACCCTTACCCTTACCCTTACCCTTACCCTTACCCTTACCCTTACCCTTACCCTTACCCTTACCCTTGCTTTTACCCTTAGGCTTACCCTTACCCTTGCTTTTACCCTTAGGCTTACCCTTACCTTTACCCTTACCCTTACCCTTACCCTTACCCTTACCCTTGCTTTTACCCTTAAGCTTACCCTTACCCTTACCCTTACCCTTACCCTTACCCTTACCCTTACCCTTACCCTTACCCTTACCCTTGCTTTTACCCTTAAGCTTACCCTTACCCTTACCCTTACCCTTACCCTTACCCTTACCCTTACCCTTACCCTTACCCTTACCCTCACCCTTGCTTTTACCCTTAAGCTTACCCTTACCCTTACCCTTACCCTTACCCTTACCCTTACCCTTGCTTTTACCCTTAGGCTTACCCTTACCCTTACCCTTACCCTTACCCTTGCTTTTACCCTTAAGCTTACCCTTACCCTTACCCTTACCCTTACTCTTACCCTTACCCTTACCCTTACCCTTACCCTTGCTTTTACCCTTAGGCTTACCCTTACCTTTACCCTTACGCTTACCCTTACCCTTACCCTTACCCTTACCCTTACCCTTACCCTTACCCTTACCCTTACCCTTGCTTTTACCCTTAAGCTTACCCTTACCCTTACCCTTACCCTTACCCTTACCCTTACCCTTACCCTTACCCTTACCCTTACCCTTACCCTTACCCTTGCTTTTACCCTTAAGCTCACCCTTACCCTTACCCTTACCCTTACCCTTACCCTTACCCTTACTCTTACCCTTACCCTTGCTTTTACCCTTAAGCTTACCCTTACCCTTACCCTTACCCTTACCCTTAAGCTTACCCTTACCCTTACCCTTACCCTTACCCTTACCCTTACCCTTACCCTTACCCTTGCTTTTACCCTTAAGCTTACCCTTACCCTTACCCTTACCCTTACCCTTACCCTTGCTTTTACCCTTGAGCTTACCCTTACCCTTACCCTTACCCTTACCCTTAAGCTTACCCTTACCCTTACCCTTACCCTTACCCTTACCCTTACCCTTACCCTTGCTTTTACCCTTAAGCTTACCCTTACCCTTACCCTTACCCTTACCCTTACCCTTACCCTTACCCTTACCCTTACCCTTACCCTTACCCTTACCCTTACCCTTACCCTTACCCTTACCCTTGCTTTTACCCTTAGGCTTACCCTTACCTTTACCCTTACCATTACCCTTACCCTTACCCTTACCCTTACCCTTACCCTTGCTTTTACCCTTAAGCTTACCCTTACCCTTACCCTTACCCTTACCCTTACCCTTACCCTTACCCTTACCCTTACCCTTACCCTTACCCTTACCCTTACCCTTACCCTTACCCTTACCCTTACCCTTACCCTTACCCTTACCCTTACCCTTACCCTTACCCTTACCCTTACCCTTACCCTTACCCTTACCCTTACCCTTACCCTTACCCTTGCTTTTACCCTTAAGCTTACCCTTACCCTTACTCTTACCCTTACCCTTGCTTTTACCCTTAAGCTTACCCTTACCCTTACTCTTACCCCTACCCTTACCCTTACCCTTACCCTTACCCTTACCCTTACCCTTACCCTTGCTTTTACCCTCAGGCTTACCCTCACCTTTACCCTTACCCTTACCCTTACCCTTACCCTTACCCTTACCCTTACCTTTGCTTTTACCCTTAAGCTTACCCTTACCCTTACCCTTACCCTTACCCTTAGCCTTACCCTTACCCTTGCTTTTACCCTTAAGCTTACCCTTACCCTTACCCTTACCCTTACCCTTACCCTTGCTTTTACCCTTAGGCTTACCCTTACCCTTACCCTTACCCTTACCCTTAAGCTTACCCTTACCCTTACCCTTACCCTTACCCTTACCCTTACCCTTACCCTTACCCTTACCCTTACCCTTACCCTTACCCTTACCCTTACCCTTACCCTTACCCTTACTTAGGGTAAGGGTAAGGGTAAGCTTAAGGGTAAAAGCAAGGGTAAGGGTAAGGGTAAGGGTAAGGGTAAGGGTAAGGGTAAGGGTAAGGGTAAGCTTAAGGGTAAGGGTAAGGGTAAGGGTAAGGGTAAGCTTAAGGGTAAAAGCAAGGGTAAGGGTAAGGGTAAGGGTAAGGGTAAGGGTAAGCTTAAAGGTAAGGGTAAGGGTAAGGGTAAGGGTAAGCTTAAGGGTACAAGCAAGGGTAAGGTTAAGGGTAAGGGTAAGGGTAAGGGTAAGGGTAAGGGTAAGCTTAAGGGTAAGGGTAAGGGTAAGGGTAAGGGTAAGCTTAAGGGTAAAAGCAAGGGTAAGGGTAAGGGTAAGGGTAAGGGTAAGGGTAAGGGTAAGGGTAAGGGTAAGGGTAAGGGTAAGGATAAGGGTAAGGGTAAGGGTAAGCTTAAGGGTAAGGGTAAGGGTAAGGGTAAGCTTAAGGGTAAAAGCAAGGGTAAGGGTAAGGGTAAGGGTAAGGGTAAGGGTAAGCTTAAGGGTAAAAGCAAGGGTAAGGGTAAGGGTAAGGGTAAGGGTAAGGGTAAGGGTAAGGGTAAGGGTAAGGGTAAGGGTAAGGGTAAGCTTAAGGGTAAGGGTAAGGGTAAGGGTAAGCTTAAGGGTAAAAGCAAGGGTAAGGGTAAGGGTAAGGGTAAGGGTAAGGGTAAAGGTAAGGGTAAGCCTAAGGGTAAAAGCAAGGGTAAGGGTAAGGGTAAGGGTAAGGGTAAGGGTAAGGGTAAGGGTAAGGGTAAGGGTAAGCTTAAGGGTAAAAGCAAGGGTAAGGGTAAGGGTAAGGGTAAGGGTAAGGGTAAGGGTAAGGGTAAGGGTAAGGGTAGGGGTAAGGGTAAGGGTAAGCTTAAGGGTAAAAGCAAGGGTAAGGGTAAGGGTAAGGGTAAGGGTAAGGGTAAGGGTAAGGGTAAGGGTAAGGGTAAGGGTAAGCTTAAGGGTAAAAGCAAGGGTGAGGGTAAGGGTAAGCTTACCCTTACCCTTACCCTTACCCTTACCCTTACCCTTACCCTAACCCTTATCCTTACCCTTGCTTTTACCCTTAAGCTTACCCTTACCCTTACCCTTACCCTTACCCTTACCCTTACCCTTACCCTTACCCTTGCTTTTACTCTTTGGCTTACCCTTACCTTTACCCTTACCCTTACCCTTACCCTTACCCTTACCCTCACCCTTACCCTTACCCTTGCTTTTACCCTTAAGCTTACCCTTACCCTTACCCTTACCCTTACCCTTACCCTTGCTTTTACCCTTAAGCTTACCCTTACCCTTACCCTTTACCTTACCCTTACCCTTGCTTTTACCCTTAGGCTTACCCTTACCCTTACCCTTACCCTTACCCTTGCTTTTACCCTTAAGCTTACCCTTACCCTTACCCTTACTCTTACCCTTACCCTTACCCTTACCCTTACCCTTACCCTTACCCTTACCCTTACCCTTACCCTTACCCTTACCCTTACCCTTACCCTTGCTTTTACCCTTAGGCTTACCCTTACCTTTACCCTTACCCTAACCCTTACCCTTACCCTTACCCTTACCCTTACCCTTGCTTTTACCCTTAAGCTTACCCTTACCCTTACCCTAACCCTTACCCTTACCCTTACCCTTACCCTTACCCTTACCCTTGCTTTTACCCTTAAGCTTACCCTTACCCTTACCCTTACCCTTACCCTTACCCTTACCCTTACCCTTACCCTTACCCTTGCTTTTACCCTTAAGCTTACCCTTACACTTACCCTTACCCTTACCCTTACCCTTACCCTTACCCTTACCCTTACCCTTACCCTTACCCTTGCTTTTACCCTTAGGCTTACCCTTACCTTTACCCTCACCCTTACCCTTACCCTTACCCTTACCCTTGCTTTTACCCCTAAGCTTACCCTTACCCTTACCCTTACCCTTAAGCTTACCCTTACCCTTACCCTTACCCTTACCCTTACCCTTACCCTTACCCTTACCCTTGCTTTTACCCTTAAGCTTACCCTTACCCTTACCCTTACTCTTACCCTTACCCTTACCCTTACCCTTACCCTTACCCTTACCCTTACCCTTACCTTTACCCTTACCCTTGCTTTTACCCTTAGGCTTACCCTTACCTTTACCCTTACCCTAACCCTTACCCTTACCCTTACCCTTACCCTTACCCTTGCTTTTACCCTTAGGCTTACCCTTACCCTTGCTTTTACCCTTAGGCTTACCCTTACCTTTACCCTTACCCTTACCCTTACCCTTACCCTTACCCTTGCTTTTACCCTTAAGCTTACCCTTACCCTTACCCTTACCCTTACCCTTACCCTCACCCTTACCCTTACCCTTACCCTTACCCTTACCCTTACCCTTGCTTTTACCCTTAAGCTTACCCTTACCCTTACCCTTACCCTTACCCTTACCCTTACCCTTACCCTTACCCTTACCCTTACCCTTACCCTTACCCTTACCCTCACCCTTGCTTTTACCCTTAAGCTTACCCTTACCCTTACCCTTAACCTTACCCTTACCCTTACCCTTGCTTTTACCCTTAGGCTTACCCTTACCCTTACCCTTACCCTTACCCTTGCTTTTACCCTTAAGCTTACCCTTACCCTTACCCTTACCCTTACTCTTACCCTTACCCTTACCCTTACCCTTACCCTTGCTTTTACCCTTAGGCTTACCCTTACCTTTACCCTTACCCTTACCCTTACCCTTACCCTTACCCTTACCCTTACCCTTACCCTTACCCTTACCCTAACCCTTACCCTTGCTTTTACCCTTAAGCTTACCCTTACCCTTACCCTTACCCTTACCCTTACTCTTACCCTTACCCTTACCCTTACCCTTACCCTTACCCTTACCCTTGCTTTTACCCTTAAGCTCACCCTTAACCTTACCCTTACCCTTACCCTTACCCTTACCCTTACTCTTACCCTTACCCTTGCTTTTACCCTTAAGCTTACCCTTACCCTTACCCTTACCCTTACCCTTAAGCTTACCCTTACCCTTACCCTTACCCTTACCCTTACCCTTACCCTTACCCTTGCTTTTACCCTTAAGCTTACCCTTACCCTTACCCTTACCCTTACCCTTACCCTTGCTTTTACCCTTAAGCTTACCCTTACCCTTACCCTTACCCTTACCCTTAAGCTTACCCTTACCCTTACCCTTACCCTTACCCTTACCCTTACCCTTACCCTTGCTTTTACCCTTAAGCTTACCCTTACCCTTACCCTTACCCTTACCCTTACCCTTACCCTTACCCTTACCCTTACCCTTACCCTTACCCTTACCCTTGCTTTTACCCTTAAGCTTACCCTTACCCTTACCCTTACCCTTACCCTTGCTTTTACCCTTAAGCTTACCCTTACCCTTACTCTTACCCCTACCCTTACCCTTACCCTTACCCTTACCCTTACCCTTACCCTTACCCTTGCTTTTACCCTTAGGCTTACCCTCACCTTTACCCTTACCCTTACCCTTACCCTTACCCTTACCCTTACCCTTACCTTTGCTTTTACCCTTAAGCTTACCCTTACCCTTACCCTTACCCTTACCCTTAGCCTTACCCTTACCCTTGCTTTTACCCTTAAGCTTACCCTTACCCTTACCCTTACCCTTACCCTACCCTTGCTTTTACCCTTAGGCTTACCCTTACCCTTACCCTTACCCTTACCCTTAAGCTTACCCTTACCCTTACCCTTACCCTTACCCTTACCCTTACCCTTACCCTTACCCTTACCCTTACCCTTACCCTTACCCTTACCCTTACCCTTACCCTTACTTAGGGTAAGGGTAAGGGTAAGCTTAAGGGTAAAAGCAAGGGTAAGGGTAAGGGTAAGGGTAAGGGTAAGGGTAAGGGTAAGCTTAAGGGTAAGGGTAAGGGTAAGGGTAAGGGTAAGCTTAAGGGTAAAAGCAAGGGTAAGGGTAAGGGTAAGGGTAAGGGTAAGGGTAAGCTTAAGGGTAAGGGTAAGGGTAAGGGTAAGGGTAAGCTTAAGGGTAAAAGCAAGGGTAAGGTTAAGGGTAAGGGTAAGGGTAAGGGTAAGGGTAAGGGTAAGCTTAAGGGTAAGGGTAAGGGTAAGGGTAAGGGTAAGCTTAAGGGTAAAAGCAAGGGTAAGGGTAAGGGTAAGGGTAAGGGTAAGGGTAAGGGTAAGGATAAGGGTAAGGGTAAGGGTAAGCTTAAGGGTAAGGGTAAGGGTAAGGGTAAGCTTAAGGGTAAAAGCAAGGGTAAGGGTAAGGGTAAGGGTAAGGGTAAGGGTAAGCTTAAGGGTAAAAGCAAGGGTAAGGGTAAGGGTAAGGGTAAGGGTAAGGGTAAGGGTAAGGGTAAGGGTAAGGGTAAGGGTAAGGGTAAGGGTAAGCTTAAGGGTAAGGGTAAGGGTAAGGGTAAGCTTAAGGGTAAAAGCAAGGGTAAGGGTAAGGGTAAGGGTAAGGGTAAGGGTAAAGGTAAGGGTAAGCCTAAGGGTAAAAGCAAGGGTAAGGGTAAGGGTAAGGGTAAGGGTAAGGGTAAGGGTAAGGGTAAGGGTAAGGGTAAGGGTAAGGGTAAGGGTAAGGGTAAGGGTAAGCTTAAGGGTAAAAGCAAGGGTAAGGGTAAGGGTAAGGGTAAGGGTAAGGGTAAGGGTAAGGGTAAGGGTAAGGGTAAGGGTAAGGGTAAGGGTAAGCTTAAGGGTAAAAGCAAGGGTAAGGGTAAGGGTAAGGGTAAGGGTAAGGGTAAGGGTAAGGGTAAGGGTAAGGGTAAGGGTAAGCTTAAGGGTAAAAGCAAGGGTGAGGGTAAGGGTAAGGGTAAGGGTAAGGGTTAGGGTAAGGGTAAAGGTAAGGGTAAGCCTAAGGGTAAAAGCAAGGGTAAGGGTGAGGGTAAGGGTAAGGGTAAGGGTAAGCTTACCCTTACCCTTACCCTTACCCTTACCCTTACCCTTACCCTTACCCTTATCCTTACCCTTGCTTTTACCCTTAAGCTTACCCTTACCCTTACCCTTACCCTTACCCTTACCCTTACCCTTACCCTTACCCTTACCCTTACCCTTACCCTTACCCTTGCTTTTACTCTTTGGCTTACCCTTACCTTTACCCTTACCCTTACCCTTACCCTTACCCTTACCCTCACCCTTACCCTTACCCTTGCTTTTACCCTTAAGCTTACCCTTACCCTTACCCTTACCCTTACCCTTACCCTTGCTTTTACCCTTAAGCTTACCCTTACCCTTACCCTTAACCTTACCCTTACCCTTGCTTTTACCCTTAGGCTTACCCTTACCCTTACCCTTACCCTTACCCTTGCTTTTACCCTTAAGCTTACCCTTACCCTTACCCTTACTCTTACCCTTACCCTTACCCTTACCCTTACCCTTACCCTTACCCTTACCCTTACCCTTACCCTTACCCTTACCCTTGCTTTTACCCTTAGGCTTACCCTTACCTTTACCCTTACCCTAACCCTTACCCTTACCCTTACCCTTACCCTTACCCTTGCTTTTACCCTTAAGCTTACCCTTACCCTTACCCTAACCCTTACCCTTACCCTTACCCTTACCCTTACCCTTACCCTTACCCTTGCTTTTACCCTTAAGCTTACCCTTACCCTTACCCTTACCCTTACCCTTACCCTTACCCTTACCCTTACCCTTACCCTTGCTTTTACCCTTAAGCTTACCCTTACACTTACCCATACCCTTACCCTTACCCTTACCCTTACCCTTACCCTTACCCTTACCCTTACCCTTACCCTTGCTTTTACCCTTAGGCTTACCCTTACCTTTACCCTTACCCTTACACTTACCCTTACCCTTACCCTTGCTTTTACCCCTAAGCTTACCCTTACCCTTACCCTTACCCTTAAGCTTACCCTTACCCTTACCCTTACCCTTACCCTTACCCTTACCCTTACCCTTGCTTTTACCCTTAAGCTTACCCTTACCCTTACCCTTACCCTTACCCTTGCTTTTACCCTTAAGCTTACCCTTACCCTTACCCTTACCCTTAAGCTTACCCTTACCCTTACCCTTACCCTTACCCTTTCCCTTACCCTTACCCTTACCCTTACCCTTACCCTTACCCTTGCTTTTACCCTTAAGCTTACCCTTACCCTTACCCTTACCCTTACCCTTAAGCTTACCCTTACCCTTACCCTTACCCTTACCCTTAACCTTACCCTTGCTTTTACCCTTAAGCTTACCCTTACCCTTACCCTTACCCTTACCCTTAAGCTTACCCTTACCCTTACCCTTACCCTTACCCTTACCCTTGCTTTTACCCTTAAGCTTACCCTTACCCTTACCCTTACCCTTACTCTTAAGCTTACCCTTACCCTTACCCTTACCCTTACCCTTACCCTTACCCTTACCCTTACCTTGCTTTTACCCTTAAGCTTACCCTTACCCTTACCCTAAGTAAGGGTAAGGGTAAGGGTAAGGGTAAGGGTAAGGGTAAGGGTAAGGGTAAGGGTAAGGGTAAGGGTAAGGGTAAGGGTAAGGGTAAGGGTAAGGGTAAGGGTAAGGGTAAGGGTAAGGGTAAGCTTAAGGGTAAAAGCAAGGGTAAGGGTAAGGGTAAGGGTAAGGGTAAGGGTAAGGGTAAGGGTAAGGGTAAGGGTAAGGGTAAGGGTAAGGGTAAGCTTAAGGGTAAGGGTAAGGGTAAGGGTAAGGGTAAGCCTAAGGGTAAAAGCAAGGGTAAGGGTAAGGGTAAGGGTAAGGGTAAGCTTAAGGGTAAAAGCAAGGGTAAGGGTAAGGCTAAGGGTAAGGGTAAGGGTAAGGGTAAGGGTAAGCTTAAGGGTAAAAGCAAGGGTAAGGGTAAGGGTAAGGGTAAGGGTAAGGGTAAGGGTAAAGGTGAGGGTAAGCCTAAGGGTAAAAGCAAGGGTAAGGGTAAGGGTAAGGGTAAGGGTAAGGGTAAGGGTAAGGGTAAGGGTAAGGGTAAGGGTAGGGGTAAGAGTAAGGGTAAGGGTAAGCTTAAGGGTAAAAGCAAGGGTAAGGGTAAGGGTAAGGGTAAGGGTAAGGGTAAGGGTAAGGGTAAGCTTAAGGGTAAAAGCAAGGGTAAGGGTAAGGGTAAGGGTAAGGGTAAGGGTAAGGGTAAGGGTAAGGGTAAGGGTAAGGGTAAGGGTAAGGGTAAGGGTAAGGGTAAGGGTAAGGGTAAGGGTAAGGGTAAGGGTAAGGGTAAGGGTAAGGGTAAGGGTAAGCTTAAGGGTAAAAGCAAGGGTAAGGGTAAGGGTAAGGGTAAGGGTAAGGGTATTGGTAAGGTTAAAGGTAAGGGTAAGCCTAAGGGTAAAAGCAAGGGTAAGGGTAAGGGTAAGGGTAAGGGTAAGGGTAAGGGAAAGGGTAAGGGTAAGGGTAAGGGTAAGGGTAAGCTTAAGGGTAAAAGCAAGGGTAAGGGTAAGGGTAAGGGTAAGGGTGAGGGTAAGGGTAAGGGTAAGCTCAAGGGTAAGGGTAAGGGTAAGGGTAAGGGTAAGCGTAAGGGTAAAAGCAAGGGTAAGGGTAAGGGTAAGGGTAAGGGTAAGGGTAAGCTTAAGGGTAAAAGCAAGGGTAAGGGTAAGGGTAAGGGTAAGGGTAAGGGTAAGGGTAAGCTTAAGGGTAAGGGTAAGGGTAAGGGTAAGGGTAAGCTTAAGGGTAAAAGCAAGGGTAAAGGTAAGAGTAAGGGTAAGGGTAAGGGTAAGGGTAAGGGTAAGGGTAAGGGTGAGCTTAAGGGTAAAAGCAAGGGTAAGGGTAAGGGTAAGGGTAAGGGTATGGGTAAGGGTAAGGGTAAGGGTAAGGGTAAGCTTAAGGGTAAAAGCAAGGGTAAGGGTAAGGGTAAGGGTAAGGGTAAGGGTAAGGGTAAGGGTAAGGGTAAGGGTAAGGGTAAAGGTAAGGGTAAGCCTAAGGGTAAAAGCAAGGGTAAGGGTAAGGGTAAGGGTAAGGGTAAGAGTAAGGGTAAGGGTAAGGGTAAGGGTAAGCTTAAGGGTAAAAGCAAGGGTAAGGGTAAGGGTAAGGGTAAGGGTAAGCCTAAGGGTAAAAGCAAGGGTAAGGGTAAGGGTAAGGGTAAGGGTAAGGGTAAGCTTAAGGGTAAAAGCAAGGGTAAGGGTAAGGGTAAGGGTAAGGGTAAGCTTAAGGGTAAAAGCAAGGGTGAGGGTAAGGGTAAGGGTAAGGGTAAGGGTAAGGGTAAGGGTAAGGGTAAGGGTAAGGGTAAGGGTAAGGGTAAGGGTAAGGGTAAGGGTAAGGGTAAGCTTAAGGGTAAAAGCAAGGGTAAGGGTAAGGGTAAGGGTAAGGGTAAGGGTAAGGGTAAGGGTAAGGGTAAGGGTAAGCTTAAGGGTAAAAGCAAGGGTAAGGGTAAGGGTAAGGGTAAGGGTAAGGGTAAGGGTAAAGGTAAGGGTAAGCCTAAGGGTAAAAGCAAGGGTAAGGGTAAGGGTAAGGGTAAGGGTAAGGGTAAGGGTAAGGGTAAGGGTAAGGGTAAGGGTAAGGGTAAGGGTAAGGGTAAGGGTAAGGGTAAGGGTAAGGGTAAGGGTAAGGGTAAGGGTAAGGGTAAGGGTAAGGGTAAGGGTAAGGGTAAGGGTAAGGGTAAGGGTAAGGGTAAGCTTAAGGGTAAAAGCAAGGGTAAGGGTAAGGGTAAGGGTAAGGGTAAGCCTAAGGGTAAAAGCAAGGGTAAGGGTAAGGGTAAAGGTAAGGGTAAGGGTAAGCTTAAGGGTAAAAGCAAGGGTAAGGGTAAGGGTAAGGGTAAGGGTAAGGGTAAGGGTAAGGGTAAGGGTAAGGGTAAGCTTAAGGGTAAAAGCAAGGGTAAGGGTAAGGGTAAGGGTAAGGGTAAGGGTAAGGGTAAGGGTAAGGGTAAAGGTAAGGGTAAGCCTAAGGGTAAAAGCAAGGGTAAGGGTAAGGGTAAGGGTAAGGGTAAGGGTAAGGGTAAGGGTAAGCTCAAGGGTAAAAGCAAGGGTAAGGGTAAGTGTTAGGGTAAGGGTAAGGGTATGGGTAAGGGTAAGCTTAAGGGTAAGGGTAAGGGTAAGGGTAAGGGTAAGCTTAAGGGTAAAAGCAAGGGTAAGGGTAAGGGTAAGGGTAAGGGTAAGCTTAAGGGTTAAAGCAAGGGTAAGGGTAAGGGTAAGGGTAAGGGTAAGGGTAAGCTTAAGGGTGAGGGTAAGGGTAAGGGTAAGGGTAAGCTTAAGGGTAAAAGCAAGGGTAAGGGTAAGGGTAAGGGTAAGGGTAAGGGTAAGCTTAAGGGTAAGGGTAAGGGTAAGGGTAAGGGTAAGCTTAAGGGTAAAAGCAAGGGTAAGGTTAAGGGTAAGGGTAAGGGTAAGGGAAAGGGTAAGGGTAAGGGTAAGCTTAAATGTAAGGGTAAGGGTAAGGGTAAGGGTAAGCTTAAGGGTAAAAGCAAGGGTAAGGGTATGGGTAAGGGTAAGGGTAAGGGTAAGGGTAAGGGTAAGGGTAAGGGTAAGGGTAAGGGTAAGCTTAAGGGTAAGGGTAAGGGTAAGGGTAAGCTTAAGGGTAAAAGCAAGGGTAAGGGTAAGGGTAAGGGTAAGGGTAGGGTAAGCTTAAGGGTAAAAGCAAGGGTAAGGGTAAGGGTAAGGGTAAGGGTAAGGGTAAGGGTAAGGGTAAGGGTAAGGGTAAGGGTAAGGGTAAGGGTAAGGGTAAGGGTAAGGGTAAGGGTAAGCTTAAGGGTAAGGGTAAGGGTAAGGGTAAGCTTAAGGGTAAAAGCAAGGGTAAGGGTAAGGGTAAGGGTAAGGGTAAGGGTAAAGGTAAGGGTAAGCCTAAGGGTAAAAGCAAGGGTAAGGGTAAGCGTAAGGGTAAGGGTAAGGGTAAGGGTAAGGGTAAGGGTAAGGGTAAGGGTAAGGGTAAGGGTAAGGGTAAGCTTAAGGGTAAAAGCAAGGGTAAGGGTAAGGGTAAGGGTAAGGGTAAGGGTAAGGGTAAGGGTAAGCTTAAGGGTAAAAGCAAGGGTAAGGGTAAGGGTAAGGGTAAGGGTAAGGGTAAGGGTAAGGGTAAGGGTAAGGGTAAGGGTAAGGGTAAGGGTAAGCTTAAGGGTAAAAGCAAGGGTAAGGGTAAGGGTAAGGGTAAGGGTAAGGGTAAGGGTTAGGGTAAGGGTAAAGGTAAGGGTAAGCCTAAGGGTAAAAGTAATGGTAAGGGTAAGGGTAAGGGTAAGGGTAAGGGTAAGGGTAAGGGTAAGGGTAAGGGTAAGGGTAAGGGTAAGGGTAAGGGTAAGGGTAAGAGTAAGGGTAAGGGTAAGGGTAAGCTTAAGGGTAAGGGTAAGGGTAAGGGTAAGGGTAAGCCTAAGGGTAAAAGCAAGGGTAAGGGTAAGGTTAAGGGTAAGGGTAAGGGTAAGCTTAAGGGTAAAAGCAAGGGTAAGGGTAAGGGTAAGGGTAAGGGTAAGGGTAAGCTTAAGGGTAAAAGCAAGGGTAAGGGTAAGGGTGAGGGTGAGGGTAAGGGTAAGGGTAAGGGTAAAGGTAAGGGTAAGCCTAAGAGTAAAAGCAAGGGTAAGGGTAAGGGTAAGGGCAAGGGTAAGGGTAAGGGTAAGGGTAAGGGTAAGGGTAAGGGTAAGGGTAAGGGTAAGGGTAAGGGTAAGGGTAAGCTTAAGGGTAAAAGCAAGGGTAAGGATAAGGGTAAGGGTAAGGGTAAGGGTAAGGGTAAGGGTAAGGGTAAGGGTAAGGGTAAGGGTAAGGGTAAGGGTAAGCTTAAGGGTAAAAGCAAGGGTAAGGGTAAGGGTAAGGGTAAGGGTAAGGGTAAGGGTAAGGGTAAGGGTAAGGGTAAGGGTAAGGGTAAGGGTAAGGGTAAGGGTAAGGGTAAGGGTAAGGGTAAGCTTAAGGGTAAAAGCAAGGGTAAGGGTTAGGGTAAGGGTAAGGGTAAGGGTAAGGGTAAGGGTAAGCTTAAGGGTAAAAGCAAGGGTAAGGGTAAGGGTAAGGGTAAGGGTAAGGGTAAGGGTAAGGGTAAGGGTAAAGGTAAGGGTAAGCTTAAGGGTAAAAGCAAGGGTAAGGGTAAGGGTAAGGGTAAGGGTAAGGGTAAGGGTAAGGGTAAGGGTAAGGGTGAGGGTAAGGGTAAGGGTAAGCTTAAGGATAAAAGCAAGGGTAAGGGTAAGGGTAAGGGTAAGGGTAAGGGTAAGGGTAAGGGTAAGGGTAAGGGTAAGGGTAAGGGTAAGGGTAAGGGTAAGGGTAAGGGTAAGGGTAAGGGTAAGGGTAAGCTTAAGGGTAAGGGTAAGGGTAAGGGTAAGGGTAAGCCTAAGGGTAAGGGTAAGGGTAAGGGTAAGGGTAAGGGTAAGGGTAAGGGTAAGCTTAAGGGTAAAAGCAAGGGTAAGGGTAAGGCTAAGGGTAAGGGTAAGGGTAAGGGTAAGGGTAAGCTTAAGGGTAAAAGCAAGGGTAAGGGTAAGGGTTAGGGTAAGGGTAAGGGTAAGGGTAAAGGTGAGGGTAAGCCTAAGGGTAAAAGCAAGGGTAAGGGTAAGGGTAAGGGTAAGGGTAAGGGTAAGGGTAAGGGTAAGGGTAAGGGTAAGGGTAGGGGTAAGAGTAAGGGTAAGGGTAAGCTTAAGGGTAAAAGCAAGGGTAAGGGTAAGGGTAAGGGTAAGGGTAAGGGTAAGAGTAAGCTTAAGGGTAAAAGCAAGGGTAAGGGTAAGGGTAAGGGTAAGGGTAAGGGTAAGGGTAAGGGTAAGGGTAAGGGTAATGGTAAGGGTAAGGGTAAGGGTAAGGGTAAGGGTAAGGGTAAGGGTAAGCTTAAGGGTAAAAGCAAGGGTAAGAGTAAGGGTAAGGGTAAGGGTAAGGGTAAGGGTAATGGTAAGGGTAAAGGTAAGGGTAAGCCTAAGGGTAAAAGCAAGGGTAAGGGTAAGGGTAAGGGTAAGGGTAAGGGTAAGGGTAAGGGTAAGGGTAAGGGTAAGGGAAAGGGTAAGGGTAAGGGTAAGGGTAAGGGTAAGGGTAAGGGTAAGCTTAAGGGTAAAAGCAAGGGTAAGGGTAAGGGTAAGGGTAAGGGTAAGGGTAAGGGTAAGGGTAAGGGTAAGGGTATGGGTAAGGGTAAGGGTAAGGGTAAGGGTAAGGGTAAGCTTAAGGGTAAGGGTAAGGGTAAGGGTAAGGGTAAGCGTAAGGGTAAAAGCAAGGGTAAGGGTAAGGGTAAGGGTAAGGGTAAGGGTAAGCTTAAGGGTAAAAGCAAGGGTAAGGGTAAGGGTAAGGGTAAGGGTAAAGGTAAGGGTAAGGGTAAGCTTAAGGGTAAGGGTAAGGGTAAGGGTAAGGGTAAACTTAAGGGTAAAAGCAAGGGTAAGGGTAAGAGTAAGGGTAAGGGTAAGGGTAAGGGTAAGGGTAAGGGTAAGGGTGAGCTTAAGGGTAAAGCAAGGGTAAGGGTAAGGGTAAGGGTAAGGGTAAGGGTAAGGGTAAGGGTAAGCTTAAGGGTAAAAGCAAGGGTAAGGGTAAGGGTAAGGGTAAGGGTAAGGGTAAGGGTAAGGGTAAGGGTAAGGGTAAGGGTAAGGGTAAGGGTAAGGGTAAGGGTATAGGTAAGGGTAAGCCTAAGGGTAAAAGCAAGGGTAAGGGTAAGGGTAAGGGTAAGGGTAAGAGTAAGGGTAAGGGTAAGGGTAAGGGTAAGCTTAAGGGTAAAAGCAAGGGTAAGGGTAAGGGTAAGGGTAAGGGTAAGCCTAAGGGTAAAAGCAAGGGTAAGGGTAAGGGTAAGGGTAAGGGTAAGTGTAAGCTTAAGGGTAAAAGCAAGGGTAAGGGTAAGGGTAAGGGTAAGGGTAAGGGTAAGGGTAATGGTAAGCTTAAGGGTAAAAGCAAGGGTGAGGGTAAGGGTAAGGGTAAGGGTAAGGGTCGGGGTAAGGGTAAGGGTAAGGGTAAGGGTAAGGGTAAGGGTAAGCTTAAGGGTAAAAGCAAGGGTAAGGGTAAGGGTAAGGGTAAGGGTGAGGGTAAGGGTAAGGGTAAGGGTAAGGGTAAGGGTAAGCTTAAGGGTAAAAGCAAGGGTAAGGGTAAGGGTAAGGGTAAGGGTAAGGGTAAAGGTAAGGGTAAGCCTAAGGGTAAAAGCAAGGGTAAGGGTAAGGGTAAGGGTAAGGGTAAGGGTAAGGGTAAGGGTAAGGGTAAGGGTAAGGGTAAGGGTAAGGGTAAGGGTAAGGGTAAGGGTAAGGGTAAGGGTAAGGGTAAGGGTAAGGGTAAGGGTAAGGGTAAGGGTAAGGGTAAGCTTAAGGGTAAAAGCAAGGGTAAGGGTAAGGGTAAGGGTAAGGGTAAGCCTAAGGGTAAAAGCAAGGGTAAGGGTAAGGGTAAGGGTAAGGGTAAGGGTAAGCTTAAGGGTAAAAGCAAGGGTAAGGGTAAGGGTAAGGGTAAGGGTAAGGGTAAGGGTAAGGGTAAGGGTAAGCTTAAGGGTAAAAGCAAGGGTAAGGGTAAGGGTAAGGGTAAGGGTAAGGGTAAGGGTAAGGGTAAAGGTAAGGGTAAGCCTAAGGGTAAAAGCAAGGGTAAGGGTAAGGGTAAGGGTAAGGGTAAGGGTAAGGGTAAGGGTAAGGGTAAGGGTAAGGGTAAGCTTAAGGGTAAAAGCAAGGGTAAGGGTAAGGGTAAGGGTAAGGGTAAGGGTAAGGGTAAGGGTAAGGGTAAGGGTAAGGGTAAGGGTAAGGGTAAGCTTAAGGGTAAGGGTAAGGGTAAGGGTAAGGGTAAGCTTAAGGGTAAAAGCAAGGGTAAGGGTAAGGGTAAGGGTAAGGGTAAGCTTAAGGGTAAAAGCAAGGGTAAGGGTAAGGGTAAGGGTAAGGGTAAGGGTAAGGGTAAGCTTAAGGGTAAGGGTAAGGGTAAGGGTAAGGGTAAGCTTAAGGGTAAAAGCAAGGGTAAGGGTAAGGGTAAGGGTAAGGGTAAGCCTAAGGGTAAAAGCAAGGGTAAGGGTAAGGGTAAGGGTAAGGGTAAGGGTAAGCTTAAGGGTAAAAGCAAGGGTAAGGGTAAGGGTAAGGGTAAGGGTAAGGGTAAGGGTAAGGGTAAGGGTAAGCTTAAGGGTAAAAGCAAGGGTAAGGGTAAGGGTAAGGGTAAGGGTAAGGGTAAGGGTAAGGGTAAAGGTAAGGGTAAGCCTAAGGGTAAAAGCAAGGGTAAGGGTAAGGGTAAGGGTAAGGGTAAGGGTAAGGGTAAGGGTAAGGGTAAGGGTAAGGGTAAGCTTAAGGGTAAAAGCAAGGGTAAGGGTAAGGGTAAGGGTAAGGGTAAGGGTAAGGGTAAGGGTAAGGGTAAGGGTAAGGGTAAGGGTAAGGGTAAGCTTAAGGGTAAGGGTAAGGGTAAGGGTAAGGGTAAGCTTAAGGGTAAAAGCAAGGGTAAGGGTAAGGGTAAGGGTAAGGGTAAGCTTAAGGGTAAAAGCAAGGGTAAGGGTAAGGGTAAGGGTAAGGGTAAGGGTAAGGGTAAGCTTAAGGGTAAGGGTAAGGGTAAGGGTAAGGGTAAGCTTAAGGGTAAAAGCAAGGGTAAGGGTAAGGGTAAGGGTAAGGGTAAGGGTAAGCTTAAGGGTAAGGGTAAGGGTAAGGGTAAGGGTAAGCTTAAGGGTAAAAGCAAGGGTAAGGTTAAGGGTAAGGGTAAGGGTAAGGGTAAGGGTAAGGGTAAGGGTAAGCTTAAGGGTAAGGGTAAGGGTAAGGGTAAGGGTAAGCTTAAGGGTAAAAGCAAGGGTAAGGGTAAGGGTAAGGGTAAGGGTAAGGGTAAGGGTAAGGGTAAGGGTAAGGGTAAGGGTAAGGGTAAGGGTAAGGGTAAGCTTAAGGGTAAGGGTAAGGGTAAGGGTAAGCTTAAGGGTAAAAGCAAGGGTAAGGGTAAGGGTAAGGGTAAGGGTAAGGGTAAGCTTAAGGGTAAAAGCAAGGGTAAGGGTAAGGGTAAGGGTAAGGGTAAGGGTAAGGGTAAGGGTAAGGGTAAGGGTAAGGGTAAGGGTAAGGGTAAGGGTAAGGGTAAGGGTAAGGGTAAGGGTAAGCTTAAGGGTAAGGGTAAGGGTAAGGGTAAGCTTAAGGGTAAAAGCAAGGGTAAGGGTAAGGGTAAGGGTAAGGGTAAGGGTAAAGGTAAGGGTAAGCCTAAGGGTAAAAGCAAGGGTAAGGGTAAGGGTAAGGGTAAGGGTAAGGGTAAGGGTAAGGGTAAGGGTAAGGGTAAGCTTAAGGGTAAAAGCAAGGGTAAGGGTAAGGGTAAGGGTAAGGGTTAGGGTAAGGGTAAGGGTAAGCTTAAGGGTAAAAGCAAGGGTAAGGGTAAGGGTAAGGGTAAGGGTAAGGGTAAGGGTAAGGGTAAGGGTAAGGGTAAGGGTAAGGGTAAGGGTAAGGGTAAGCTTAAGGGTAAAAGCAAGGGTAAGGGTAAGGGTAAGGGTAAGGGTAAGGGTTAGGGTAAGGGTAAAGGTAAGGGTAAGCCTAAGGGTAAAAGCAAGGGTAAGGGTAAGGGTAAGGGTAAGGGTAAGGGTAAGGGTAAGGGTAAGGGTAAGGGTAAGGGTAAGGGTAAGAGTAAGGGTAAGCTTAAGGGTAAAAGCAAGGGTAAGGGTAAGGGTAAGGGTAAGGGTAAGCCTAAGGGTAATAGCAAGGGTAAGGGTAAGGTTAAGGGTAAGGGTAAGGGTAAGCTTAAGGGTAAAAGCAAGGGTAAGGGTAAGGGTAAGGGTAAGGGTAAGGGTAAGCTTAAGGGTAAAAGCAAGGGTAAGGGTAAGGGTGAGGGTGAGGGTAAGGGTAAGGGTAAGGGTAAAGGTAAGGGTAAGCCTAAGAGTAAAAGCAAGGGTAAGGGTAAGGGTAAGGGTAAGGGTAAGGGTAAGAGTAAGGGTAAGGGTAAGGGTAAGGGTAAGGGTAAGGGTAAGGGTAAGCTTAAGGGTAAAAGCAAGGGTAAGGATAAGGATAAGGGTAAGGGTAAGGGTAAGGGTAAGGGTAAGGGTAAGGGTAAGGGTAAGGGTAAGGGTAAGCTTAAGGGTAAAAGCAAGGGTAAGGGTAAGGGTAAGGGTAAGGGTAAGGGTAAGGGTAAGGGTAAGGGTAAGGGTAAGGGTAAGGGTAAGGGTAAGCTTAAGGGTAAAAGCAAGGGTAAGGGTTAGGGTAAGGGTAAGGGTAAGGGTAAGGGTAAGGGTAAGGGTAAGGGTAAGGGTAAGCTTAAGGGTAAAAGCAAGGGTAAGGGTAAGGGTAAGGGTAAGGGTAAGGGTAAGGGTAAGGGTAAGCTTAAGGGTAAAAGCAAGGGTAAGGGTAAGGGTAAGGGTAAGGGTAAGGGTAAGGGTAAGGGTAAGGGTAAGGGTAAGGGTAAGGGTAAGGGTAAGAGTAAGGGTAAGGGTAAGCTTAAGGGTAAGGGTAAGGGTAAGGGTAAGGGTAAGCGTAAGGGTAAAAGCAAGGGTAAGGGTAAGGGTAAGGGTAAGGGTTAGGGTAAGCTTAAGGGTAAAAGCAAGGGTAAGGGTAAGGGTAAGGGTAAGGGTAAGGGTAAGGGTAAGCTTAAGGGTAAGGGTAAGGGTAAGGGTAAGGGTAAGCTTAAGGGTAAAAGCAAGGGTAAGGGTAAGAGTAAGGGTAAGGGTAAGGGTAAGGGTAAGGGTAAGGGTAAGGGTGAGCTTAAGGGTAAAAGCAAGGGTAAGGGTAAGGGTAAGGGTAAGGGTAAGGGTAAGGGTAAGGGTAAGGGTAAGGGTAAGGGTAAGGGTAAGGGTAAGGGTAAGCTTAAGGGTAAAAGCAAGGGTAAGGGTGAGGGTAAGGGTAAGGGTAAGGGTAAGGGTAAGGGTAAGGGTAAGGGTAAGGGTAAAGGTAAGGGTAAGCCTAAGGGTAAAAGCAAGGGTAAGGGTAAGGGTAAGGGTAAGGGTAAGAGTAAGGGTAAGGGTAAGGGTAAGGGTAAGCTTAAGGGTAAAAGCAAGGGTAAGGGTAAGGGTAAGGGTAAGGGTAAGCCTAAGGGTAAAAGCAAGGGTAAGGGTAAGGGTAAGGGTAAGGGTAAGGGTAAGCTTAAGGGTAAAAGCAAGGGTAAGGGTAAGGGTAAGGGTAAGGGTAAGGGTAAGGGTGAGGGTAAGCTTAAGGGTAAAAGCAAGGGTGAGGGTAAGGGTAAGGGTAAGGGTAAGGGTAAGGGTAAGGGTAAGGGTAAGGGTAAGGGTAAGGGTAAGGGTAAGGGTAAGCTTAAGGGTAAAAGCAAGGGTAAGGGTAAGGGTAAGGGTAAGGGTGAGGGTAAGGGTAAGGGTAAGGGTAAGGGTAAGGGTAAGCTTAAGGGTAAAAGCAAGGGTAAGGGTAAGGGTAAGGGTAAGGGTAAGGGTAAAGGTAAGAGTAAGCCTAAGGGTAAAAGCAAGGGTAAGGGTAAGGGTAAGGGTAAGAGTAAGGGTAAGGGTAAGGGTAAGGGTAAGGGTAAGGGTAAGGGTAAGGGTAAGGGTAAGGGTAAGGGTAAGGGTAAGGGTAAGGGTAAGGGTAAGGGTAAGGGTAAGGGTAAGCTTGAGGGTAAAAGAAAGGGTAAGGGTAAGGGTAAGGGTAAGGGTAAGCCTAAGGGTAAAAGCAAGGGTAAGGGTAAGGGTAAGGGTAAGGGTAAGGGTAAGGGTAAGCTTAAGGGTAAAAGCAAGGGTAAGGGTAAGGGTAAGGGTAAGGGTAAGGGTAAGGGTAAGGGTAAGCTTAAGGGTAAAAGCAAGGGTAAGGGTAAGGGTAAGGGTAAGGGTAAGGGTAAGGGTAAGGGTAAGTGTAAGGGTAAGGGTAAGGGTAAGGGTAAGGGTAAAGGTAAGGGTAAGCCTAAGGGTAAAAGCAAGGGTAAGGGTAAGGGTAAGGGTAAGGGTAAGGGTAAGGGTAAGGGTAAGGGTAAGGGTAAGGGTAAGCTTAAGGGTAAAAGCAAGGGTAAGGGTAAGGGTAAGGGTAAGGGTAAGGGTAAGGGTAAGGGTAAGGGTAAGGGTAAGGGTAAGGGTAAGCTTAAGGGTAAGGGTAAGGGTAAGGGTAAGGGTAAGCTTAAGGGTAAAAGCAAGGGTAAGGGTAAGGGTAAGGGTAAGGGTAAGCTTAAGGGTAAAAGCAAGGGTAAGGGTAAGGGTAAGGGTAAGGGTAAGGGTAAGGGTAAGGGTAAGCTTAAGGGTAAGGGTAAGGGTAAGGGTAAGGGTAAGCTTAAGGGTAAAAGCAAGGGTAAGGGTAAGGGTAAGGGTAAGGGTAAGGGTAAGCTTAAGGGTAAGGGTAAGGGTAAGGGTAAGGGTAAGCTTAAGGGTAAAAGCAAGGGTAAGGTTAAGGGTAAGGGTAAGGGTAAGGGTAAGGGTAAGGGTAAGGGTAAGCTTAAGGGTAAGGGTAAGGGTAAGGGTAAGGGTAAGCTTAAGGGTAAAATCAAGGGTAAGGGTAAGGGTAAGGGTAAGGGTAAGGGTAAGGGTAAGGGTAAGGGTAAGGGTAAGGGTAAGGGTAAGCTTAAGGGTAAGGGTAAGGGTAAGGGTAAGCTTAAGGGTAAAAGCAAGGGTAAGGGTAAGGGTAAGGGTAAGGGTAAGGGTAAGCTTAAGGGTAAAAGCAAGGGTAAGGGTAAGGGTAAGGGTAAGGGTAAGGGTAAGGGTAAGGGTAAGGGTAAGGGTAAGGGTAAGGGTAAGGGTAAGCTTAAGGGTAAGGGTAAGGGTAAGGGTAAGCTTAAGGGTAAAAGCAAGGGTAAGGGTAAGGGTAAGGGTAAGGGTAAGGGTAAAGGTAAGGGTAAGCCTAAGGGTAAAAGCAAGGGTAAGGGTAAGGGTAAGGGTAAGGGTAAGGGTAAGGGTAAGGGTAAGGGTAAGGGTAAGGGTAAGGGTAAGGGTAAGCTTAAGGGTAAAAGCAAGGGTAAGGGTAAGGGTAAGGGTAAGGGTAAGGGTAAGGGTAAGGGTAAGCTTAAGGGTAAAAGCAAGGGTAAGGGTAAGGGTAAGGGTAAGGGTAAGGGTAAGGGTAAGGGTAAGGGTAAGGGTAAGGGTAAGGGTAAGCTTAAGGGTAAAAGCAAGGGTAAGGGTAAGGGTAAGGGTAAGGGTAAGGGTTAGGGTAAGGGTAAAGGTAAGGGTAAGCCTAAGGGTAAAAGCAAGGGTAAGGGTAAGGGTAAGGGTAAGGGTAAGGGTAAGGGTAAGTGTAAGGGTAAGGGTAAGGGTAAGAGTAAGGGTAAGGGTAAGGGTAAGCTTAAGGGTAAAAGCAAGGGTAAGGGTAAGGGTAAGGGTAAGGGTAAGCCTAAGGGTAAAAGCAAGGGTAAGGGTAAGGTTAAGGGTAAGGGTAAGGGTAAGCTTAAGGGTAAAAGCAAGGGTAAGGGTAAGGGTAAGGGTAAGGGTAAGAGTAAGGGTAAGGGTAAGGGTAAGCTTAAGGGTAAAAGCAAGGGTAAGGGTAAGGGTAAGGGTAAGGGTAAGGGTAAGGGTAAGGGTAAGGGTAAGGGTAAGGGTAAGGGTAAGCTTAAGGGTAAAAGCAAGGGTAAGGGTAAGGATAAGGGTAAGGGTAAGGGTAAGAGTAAGGGTAAGGGTAAGGGTAAGGGTAAGCTTAAGGGTAAAAGCAAGGGTAAGGGTAAGGGTAAGGGTAAGGGTAAGGGTAAGGGTAATGGTAAGGGTAAATGTAAGGGTAAGCCTAAGGGTAAAAGCAAGGGTAAGGGTAAGGGTAAGGGTAAGGGTAAGGGTAAGGTTAAGGGTAAGGGTTAGGGTAAGGGTAAGGGTAAGGGTAAGGGTAAGCTTAAGGGTAAAAGCAAGGGTAAGGGTAAGGGTAAGGGTAAGGGTAAGGGTAAGGGTAAGGGTAAGCTTAAGGGTAAGGGTAAGGGTAAGGGTAAGCTTAAGGGTAAAAGCAAGGGTAAGGGTAAGGGTAAGGGTAAGGGTAAGCTTGAGGGTAAAAGCAAGGGTGAGGGTAAGGGTAGGGGTAAGGGTAAGGGTAAGGGTAAGGGTAAGGGTAAGGGTAAGGGTAAGGGTAAGGGTAAAGGTAAGGGTAAGCCTAAGAGTAAAAGCAAGGGTAAGGGTAAGGGTAAGGGTAAGGGTAAGGGTAAGGGTAAGGGTAAGGGTAAGGGTAAGGGTAAGCTTAAGGGTAAAAGCAAGGGTAAGGATAAGGGTAAGGGTAAGGGTAAGGGTAAGGGTGAGGGTAAGGGTAAGGGTAAGGGTAAGGGTAAGGGTAAGGGTAAGCTTAAGGGTAAAAGCATGGGTAAGGGTAAGGGTAAGGGTAAGGGTAAGGGTAAGGGTAAGGGTAAGGGTAAGCTTAAGGGTAAGGGTAAGGGTAAGGGTAAGGGTAAGGGTAAGGGTAAGCCTAAGGGTAAAAGCAGGGGTAACCATTACCCTTACCCTTACCCTTACCCTTACCCTTGCTTTTACCCTTAAGCTTACCCTTACCCTTACCCTTACCCTTACCCTTACTCTTACCCTTACCCTTACCCTTACCCTTACCCTTACCCTTACCCTTACCCTTACCCTTACCCTTACCCTTACCCTTGCTTTTACCCTTAAGCTTACCCTTACCCTTACCCTTACCCTTACCCTTACCCTTACTCTTACCCTTACCCTTACCCTTGCTTTGACCCTTAGGCTTACCCTTACCTTTACCCTTACCCTTACCCTTACCCTTACCCTTACCCTTACCCTTACCCTTACCCTTACCCTTACCCTTACCCTTGCTTTTACCTTTAAGCTTACCCTTACCCTTACCCTTACCCTTACCCTTACCCTTACCCTTGCTTTTACCCTTAAGCTTACCCTTACCCTTACCCTTACCCTTACCCTTACCCTTACCCTTGCTTTTACCCTTAGGCTTACCCTTACCCTTACCCTTACCCTTACCCTTGCTTTTACCCTTAAGCTTACCCTTACCCTTACCCTTACCCTTACCCTTACCCTTACCCTTACCCTTACCCTTACCCTTACCCTTACCCTTACCCTTACCCTTACCCTTACCCTTACCCTCACCCTTACCCTTACCCTTACCCTTACCCTTACCCTTACCCTTACCCTTACCCTTACCCTTACCCTTGCTTTTACCCTTAGGCTTAACCTTACCTTTACCCTTACCCTTACCCTTACCCTTACCCTTACCCTTACCCTTACCCTTACCCTTACCCTTACCCTTACCCTTACCCTTGCTTTTACCCTTAAGCTTACCCTTACCCTTACCCTTACCCTTACCCTTACCCTTACCCTTACCCTTACCCTTACCATTGCTTTTACCCTTAAGCTCACCCTTACCCTTACCCTTACCCTTACCCTCACCCTTACCCTTACCCTTACCCTTGCTTATACCCTAAAGCTTACCCTTACCCTTACCCTTACCCTTACCCTTACCCTTACCCTTACCCTTACCCTTACCCTTACCCTTACCCTTACCCTTACCCTTACCCTTACCCTTACCCTTACCCTTACCCTTGCTTTTACCCTTAGGCTTACCCTTACCTTTACCCTTACCCTTACCCTTACCCTTACCCTTACCCTTACCCTTACCCTTGCTTTTACCCTTAAGTTTTCCCTTACCCTTACCCTTACCCTTACCCTTACCCTTACCCTTACCCTAACCCTTACCCTTGCTTTTACCCTTAAGCTTACCCTTACCCTTACCCTTACCCTTACCCTTACCCTTACCCTTACCCTTACCCTTGCTTTTACCCTTAAGCTTACCCTTACCCTTACCCTTACCCTTACCCTCACCCTTACCCTTACCCTTACCCTTACCCTTATCCTTACCCTTGCTTTTACCCTTAAGCTTACCCTTACCCTTACCCTTACCCTTACCCTTACCCTTACCCTTACCCTTACCCTTACCCTTACCCTTACCCTTACCCTTACCCTTGCTTTTACTCTTAGGCTTACCCTTACCTCTACCCTTACCCTTACCCTTACCCTTACCCTTACCCTTACCCTTACCCTTACCCTTACCCTTACCCTTACCCTTACCCTCACCCTTGCTTTTACCCTTAAGCTTACCCTTACCCTTACCCTTACCCTTACCCTTGCTTTTACCCTTAAGCTTACCCTTACCCTTACCCTTACCCTTAAGCTTACCCTTACCCTTACCCTTACCCTTACCCTCACCCTTACCCTTACCCTTGCTTTTACCCTTAAGCTTACCCTTACCCTTACCCTTACCCTTACCCTAACCCTTACCCTTAACCTTACCCTTACCCTTACCCTTACCCTTACCCTTACCCTTACCCTTGCTTTTACCCTTAGGCTTACCCTTACCTTTACCCTTACCATTACCCTTACCCTTACCCTTACCCTTACCCTTACCCTTACCCTTACCCTTGCTTTTACCCTTAAGCTTACCCTTACCCTTACCCTTACCCTTACCCTTACCCTTACCCTTACCCTTACCCTTACCCTTACCCTTACCCTTGCTTTTACCCTTAAGCTTACCCTTACCCTTACCCTTACCCTTACCCTTACCCTTACCCTTACCCTTACCCTTACCCTTACCCTTACCCTTACCCTTACCCTTACCCTTACCCTTGCTTTTACCCTTAAGCTTACCCTTACCCTTACCCTTACTCTTACCCTTACCCTTACCCTTACCCTTACCCTTGCTTTTACCCTTAAGCTTACCCTTACCCTTACCTTTACCCTTACCCTTACCCTTAAACTTACCCTTACCCTTACCCTTACCCTTACCCTTACCCTTACCCTTACCCTTACCCTTACCCTTGCTTTTACCCTTAGGCTTACCCTTACCTTTAGCCTTACCCTTACCCTTACCCTTACCCTTACCCTTACCCTTACCCTTACCCTTGCTTTTACCCTTAAGCTTACCCTTACCCTTACCCTTACCCATACCCTTACCCTTACCCTTACCCTTGCTTTTACCCTTAAGCTTACCCTTACCCTTACCCTTACCCTTACACTTACCCTTGCTTTTACCCTTAGGCTTACCCTTACCCTTACCCTTACCCTTACCCTTACCCTTAAGCTTACCCTTACCCTTACCCTTACCCTTACCCTTACCCTTACCCTTACCCTTACCCTTTCCCTTACCCTTACCCTTGCTTTTACCCTTAAGCTTACCCTTACCCTTACCCTTACCCTTACCCTTACCCTTACCCTTACCCTTACCCTTACCCTTACCCTTACCCTTGCTTTGACCCTTAGGCTTACCCTTACCTTTACCCTTACCCTTACCCTTACCCTTACCCTTACCCTTACCCTTACCCTTACCCTTACCCTTACCCTTGCTTTTACCCTTAAGCTTACCCTTACCCTTACCCTTACCCTTACCCTTACCCTTACCCTTACCCTTACCCTTGCTTTTACCCTTAAGCTTACCCTTACCCTTACCCTTACCCTTACCCTTGCTTTTACCCTTAGGCTTACCCTTACCCTTACCCTTACCCTTACCCTTGCTTTTACCCTTAAGCTTACCCTTACCCTTACCCTTACCCTTACCCTTACCCTTACCCTTACCCTTACCCTTACCCTTACCCTTACCCTTACCCTTACCCTTACCCTTACCCTTACCCTTACCCTTACCCTTACCCTTACCCTTACCCTTACCCTTGCTTTTACCCTTAAGCTTACCCTTACCCTTACCCTTACCCTTACCCTTACCCTTACCCTTACCCTTGCTTTTACCCTTAAGCTTACCCTTACCCTTACCCTTACCCTTACCCTCACCCTTACCCTTACCCTTACCCTTGCTTATACCCTTAAGCTTACCCTTACCCTTACCCTTACCCTTACCCTTACCCTTACCCTTACCCTTACCCTTACCCTTACCCTTACCCTTACCCTTACCCTTACCCTTACCCTTGCTTTTACCCTTAAGCTTACCCTTACCCTTACCCTTACCCTTTCCCTTACCCTTGCTTTTACCCTTAGGCTTACCCTTATTCTTACCCTTACCCTTACCCTTGCTTTTACCCTTAAGCTTAACCTTACCCTTACCCTTACCCTTACCCTTGCTTTTACCCTTAGGCTTACCCTTACCTTTACCCTTACCCTTACCCTTACCCTTACCCTTACCCTTACCCTTACCCTTACCCTTACCCTTACCCTTACCCTTGCTTTTACCCTTAAGCTAACCCTTACCCTTACCCTTACCCTTACCCTTACCCTTACCCTTAACCTTACCCTTACCCTTGCTTTTACCCTTAAGCTCACCCTTACCCTTACCCTTACCCTTACCCTTACACTTACCCTTACCCTGACCCTTACCCTTGCTTTTACCCTTAAGCTTACCCTTACCCTTACCCTTACCCTTACCCTTACCCTTGCTTTTACCCTTAAGCTTAACCTTACCCTTACCCTTACCCTTACCCTTACCCTTAAGCTTACCCTTACCCTTACCCTTACCCTTACCCTTACCCTTACCCTTACCCTTGCTTTTACCCTTAAGCTTATCCTTACCCTTACCCTTACCCTTACCCTAACCCTTACCCTTAACCTTACCCTTACCCTTACCCTTACCCTTACCCTTACCCTTACCCTTACCCTTGATTTTACCCTTAAGCTTACCCTTACCCTTACCCTTACCCTTACTCTAACCCTTACCCTTAACCTTACCCTTAGCCTTACCCTTACCCTTACCCTTACCCTTATCCTTACCCTTACCCTTACCCTTACCCTTGCTTTTACCCTTAAGCTTACCCTCACCCTTACCCTTACCCTTACCCTTACCCTTACCCTTACCCTTACCCTTACCCTTGCTTTTACCCTTAAGCTTACCCTTACCCTTACCCTTACCCTCACCCTTACCATTGCTTTTACCCTTAGGCTTACCCTTACCCTTACCCTTACCCTTACCCTTGCTTTTACCCTTAAGCTTACCCTTACCCTTACCCTTACCCTTACCCTTACCCTTACCCTTACCCTTACCCTTACCCTTACCCTTACCCTTACCCTTACCCTTACCCTTACCCTTACCCTTACCCTTACCCTTACCCTTACCCTTACCCTTACCCTTGCTTTTACCCTTAGGCTTAACCTTACCTTTACCCTTACCCTTACCCTTACCCTTACCCTTACCCTTACCCTTACCCTTACCCTTACCCTTACCCTTACCCTTACCCTTACCCTTACCCTTGCTTTTACCCTTAAGCTTACCCTTACCCTTACCCTTACCCTTACCCTTACCCTTACCCTTACCCTTACCCTTACCCTTGCTTTTACCCTTAAGCTTACCCTTACCCTTACCCTCACCCTTACCCTCACCCTTACCCTTACCCTTACCCTTGCTTATACCCTTAAGCTTACCCTTACCCTTACCCTTACCCTTACCCTTACCCTTACCCTTACCTTTACCCCTACCCTTACCCTTACCCTTACCCTTACCCTTACCCTTACCCTTACCCTTACCCTTGCTTTTACCCTTAAGCTTACCCTTACCTTTACCCTTACCCTTACCCTTACCCTTACCCTTACCCTTACCCTTACCCTTACCCTTGCTTTTACCCTTAAGCTTACCCTTACCCTTACCCTTACCCTTACCCTTACCCTAACCCTTACCCTTGCTTTTACCCTTAAGCTTACCCTTACCCTTACCCTTACCCTTACCCTTACCCTTACCCTTACCCTTGCTTTTACCCTTAAGCTTACCCTTACCCTTACCCTTACCCTTACCCTTACCCTTACCCTTACCCTTACCCTTACCCTTACCCTTACCCTTACCCTTATCCTTACCCTTGCTTTTACCCTTAAGCTTACCCTTACCCTTACCCTTACCCTTACCCTTACCCTTACCCTTACCCTTACCCTTACCCTTACCCTTACCCTTACCCTTACCCTTACCCTTACCCTTACCCTTACCCTTACCCTTACCCTTACCCTTGCTTTTACTCTTAGGCTTACCCTTACCTTTACCCTTACCCTTACCCTTACCCTCACCCTCACCCTTACCCTTACCCTTGCTTTTACCCTTAAGCTTACCCTTACCCTTACCCTTACCCTTACCCTTACCCTTGCTTTTACCCTTAAGCTTACCCTTACCCTTACCCTTAACCTTACCCTTACCCTTGCTTTTACCCTTAGGCTTACCCTTACCCTTACCCTTACCCTTACCCTTGCTTTTACCCTTAAGCTTACCCTTACCCTTACCCTTACTCTTACCCTTACCCTTACCCTTACCCTTACCCTTACCCTTACCCTTACCCTTACCCTTACCCTTACCCTTACCCTTGCTTTTACCCTTAGGCTTACCCCTACCTTTACCCTTACCCTAACCCTTACCCTTACCCTTACCCTTACCCTTGCTTTTACCCTTAAGCTTACCCTTACCCTTACCCTTACCCTTACCCTTACCCTTACCCTTACCCTTACCCTTGCTTTTACCCTTAAGCTTACCCTTACCCTTACCCTTACCCTTACCCTTACCCTTACCCTTACCCTTGCTTTTACCCTTAAGCTTACCCTTACCCTTACCCTTACCCTTACCCTTACCCTTACCCTTACCCTTACCCTTACCCTTACCCTTACCCTTACCCTTGCTTTTACCCTTAGGCTTACCCTTACCTTTACCCTTACCCTTACCCTTACCCTTACCCTTACCCTTGCTTTTAGCCTTAAGCTTACCCTTACCCTTACCCTTACCTCTAAGCTTACCCTTACCCTTACCCTTACCCTTACCCTTACCCTTACCCTTACCCTTACCCTTACCCTTGCTTTTACCCTTAAGCTTACCCTTACCCTTACCCTTACCCTTACCCTTACCCTTGCTTTTACCCTTAAGCTTACCCTTACCCTTACCCTTACCCTTAAGCTTACCCTTACCCTTACCCTTACCCTTACCCTTACCCTTACCCTTACCCTTACCCTTACCCTTACCCTTACCCTTACCCTTACCCTTACCCTTACCCTTACCCTTACCCTTGCTTTTACCCTTAAGCTTACCCTTACCCTTACCCTTACCCTTACCCTTAAGCTTACCCTTACCCTTACCCTTACCCTTACCCTTACCCTTAACCTTACCCTTGCTTTTACCCTTAAGCTTACCCTTACCCTTACCCTTACCCTTACCCTTAAGCTTACCCTTACCCTTACCCTTACCCTTACCCTTACCCTCGCTTTTACCCTTAAGCTTACCCTTACCCTTACCCTTACCCTTACCCTTACCCTTACCCTTAAGCTTACCCTTACCCTTACCCTTACCCTTACCCTTACCCTTACCCTTACCCTTGCTTTTACCCTTAAGCTTACCCTTACCCTTACCCTTACCCTTACCCTTACCCTTGCTTTTACCCTTAAGCTTACCCTTACACTTACCCTTACCCTTACCCTTAAGCTTACCCTTAGCCTTACCCTTACCCTTACCCTTACCCTTACCCTTACCCTTACCCTTACCCTTACCCTTACCCTTACCCTTACCCTTGCTTTTACCCTTAAGCTTACCCTTACCCTTACCCTTACCCTTACCCTTACCCTTACCCTTACCCTTACCCTTACCCTTACCCTTACCCTTACCCTTACCCTTGCTTTTACCCTTAGGCTTACCCTTACCTTTACCCTTACCCTTACCCTTACCCTTACCCTTACCCTTACCCTTACCCTTGCTTTTACCCTTAAGCTTACCCTTACCCTTACCCTTACCCTTACCCTTACCCTTACCCTTACCCTTACCCTTACCCTTGCTTTTACCCTTAAGCTTACCCTTACCCTTACCCTTACCCTTACCCTTACCCTTGCTTTTACCTTTAGGCTTACCCTTACCCTTACCCTTACCCTTACCCTTGCTTTTACCCTTAAGCTTACCCTTACCCTTACCCTTACCCTTACCCTTACCCTTACCCTTACCCTTACCCTTACCCTTACCCTTACCCTTACCCTTACCCTTACCCTTACCCTTACCCTTACCCTTACCCTTACCCTTACCCTTACCCTTACCCTTGCTTTTACCCTTAGGCTTACCCTTACCTTTACCCTTACCCTTACCCTTACCCTTACCCTTACCCTTGCTTTTACCCTTAAGCTTACCCTTACCCTTACCCTTACCCTTACCCTTACCCTCACCCTTACCCTTACCCTTACCCTTACCCTTGCTTTTACCCTTAAGCTTACCCTTACCCTTACCCTTACCCTTACCCTTACCCTTACCCTTACCCTTACCCTTACCCTTACCCTCACCCTTGCTTTTACCCTTAAGCTTACCCTTACCCTTACCCTTACCCTTACCCTTACCCTTACCCTTACCCTTACCCTTGCTTTTACCCTTAAGCTTACCCTTACCCTTACCCTTACCCTTACCCTTACCCTTGCTTTTACCCTTAGGCTTACCCTTACCCTTACCCTTACCCTTACCCTTGCTTTTACCCTTTAGCTTACCCTTACCCTTACCCTTACCCTTACTCTTACCCTTACCCTTACCCTTACCCTTACTCTTACCCTTACCCTTACCCTTACCCTTACCCTTGCTTTTACCCTTAGGCTTACCCTTGCCTTTACCCTTACCCTTACCCTTACCCTTACCCTTACCCTTGCTTTTACCCTTAAGCTTACCCTTACCCTTACCCTTACCCTTACCCTTACCCTTACCCTTACCCTTACCCTTACCCTTGCTTTTACCCTTAAGCTCACCCTTACCCTTACCCTTACCCTTACCCTTACCCTTACCCTTACCCTTACTCTTACCCTTACCCTTGCTTTTACCCTTAAGCTTACACTTACCCTTACCCTTACCCTTACCCTTAAGCTTACCCTTACCCTTACCCTTACCCTTACCCTTACCCTTACCCTTACCCTTGCTTTTACCCTTAAGCTTACCCTTACCCTTACCCTTACCCTTACCCTTACCCTTACCCTTGCTTTTACCCTTACGCTTACCCTTACCCTTACCCTTACCCTTACCCTTAAGCTTACCCTTACCCTTACTCTTACCCTTACCCTTACCCTTACCCTTACCCTTACCCTTATCCTTACCCTTACCCTTACCCTTACCCTTACCCTTACCCTTGCTTTTACCCTTAAGCTTACCCTTACCCTTACCCTTACCCTTACCCTTACCCTTACCCTTACCCTTGCTTTTACCCTTAAGCTTACCCTTACCCTTACCCTTACCCTTACCCTTACCCTTACCCTTACCCTAACCCTTACCCTTGCTTTTACCCTTAAGCTTACCCTTACCCTTACCCTTACCCTTACCCTTACCCTTACCCTTACCCTTACCCTTACCCTTACCCTTACCCTTGCTTTTACCCTTAAGCTTACCCTTACCCTTACCCTTACCCTTACCCTTACCCTTACCCTTACCCTTACCCTTACCCTTACCCTTACCCTTACCCTTACCCTTACCCTTATCCTTACCCTTGCTTTTACCCTTAAGCCTACCCTTACCCTTACCCTTACCCTTACCCTTACCCCTACCCTTACCCTTACCCTTACCCTTACCCTTACCCTTACCCTTACCCTTGCTTTTACTCTTAGGCTTACCCTTACCTTTACCCTTACCCTTACCCTTACCCTCACCCTCACCCTTACCCTTACCCTTGCTTTTACCCTTAAGCTTACCCTTACCCTTACCCTTACCCTTAACCTTAACCTTACCCTTACCCTTGCTTTTACCCTTAGGCTTACCCTTACCCTTACCCTTACCCTTACCCTTGCTTTTACCCTTAAGCTTACCCTTACCCTTACCCTTACTCTTACCCTTACCCTTACCCTTACCCTTACCCTTACCCTTACCCTTACCCTTACCCTTACCCTTACCCTTACCCTTGCTTTTACCCTTAGGCTTACCCTTACCTTTACCCTTACCCTAACCCTTACCCTTACCCTTACCCTTACCCTTACCCTTGCTTTTACCCTTAAGCTTACCCTTACCCTTACCCTTACCCTTACCCTTACCCTTACCCTTACCCTTACCCTTACCCTTACCCTTACCCTTGCTTTTACCCTTAAGCTTACCCTTACCCTTACCCTTACCCTTACCCTTACCCTTGCTTTTACCCTTAAGCTTACCCTTACCCTTACCCTTACCCTTACCCTTACCCTTACCCTTACCCTTACCCTTACCCTTACCCTTGCTTTTACCCTTAGGCTTACCCTTACCTTTACCCTTACCCTTACCCTTACCCTTACCCTTACCCTTGCTTTTACCCTTAAGCTTACCCTTACCCTTACCCTTAAGCTTACCCTTACCCTTACCCTTACCCTTACCCTTACCCTTACCCTTACCCTTACCCTTACCCTTACCCTTACCCTTACCTTTACCCTTACCCTTACCCTTACCCTTGCTTTTACCCTTAAGCTTACCCTTACCCTTACCCTTACCCTTACCCTTACCCTTGCTTTTACCCTTAAGCTTACCCTTACCCTTACCCTTACCCTTAAGCTTACCCTTACCCTTACCCTTACCCTTACCCTTACCCTTACCCTTACCCTTACCCTTACCCTTACCCTTACCCTTACCCTTACCCTTACCCTTACCCTTACCCTTACCCTTACCCTTACCCTTACCCTTGCTTTTACCCTTAAGCTTACCCTTACCCTTACCCTTACCCTTACCCTTAAGCTTACCATTACCCTAACCCTTACCCTTACCCTTACCCTTACCCTTAACCTTACCCTTGCTTTTACCCTTAAGCTTACCCTTACCCTTACCCTTACCCTTACCCTTAAGCTTACCCTTACCCTTACCCTTACCCTTACCCTTACCCTTGCTTTTACCCTTAAGCTTACCCTTACCCTTACCCTTACCCTTACCCTTAAGCTTACCCTTACCCTTACCCTTACCCTTACCCTTACCCTTACCCTTACCCTTACCCTTGCTTTTACCCTTGAGCTTACCCTTACCCTTACCCTTACCCTTACCCTTGCTTTTACCCTTAAGCTTACCCTTACCCTTACCCTTACCCTTACCCTTACCCTTACCCTTACCCTTACCCTTACCCTTACCCTTGCTTTTACCCTTAAGCTTACCCTTACCCTTACCCTTACCCTTACCCTTACCCTTACCCTTACCCTTACCCTTACCCTTACCCTTACCCTTACCCTTGCTTTTACCCTTAGGCTTACCCTTACCTTTACCCTTACCCTTACCCTTACCCTTACCCTTACCCTTACCCTTACCCTTGCTTTTACCCTTAAGCTTACCCTTACCCTTACCCTTACCCTTACCCTTACCCTTACCCTTACCCTTGCTTTTACCCTTAAGTTTACCCTTACCCTTACCCTTACCCTTACCCTTACCCTTGCTTTTACCCTTAGGCTTACCCTTACCCTTACCCTTACCCTTACCCTTGCTTTTACCCTTAAGCTTACCCTTACCCTTACCCTTACCCTTACCCTTACCCTTACCCTTACCCTTACCCTTACCCTTACCCTTACCCTTACCCTTACCCTTACCCTTACCCTTACCCTTACCCTTACCCTTACCCTTACCCTTACCCTTACCCTTACCCTTACCCTTACCCTTACCCTTACCCTTACCCTTACCCTTACCCTTACCCTTACCCTTGCTTTTACCCTTAGGCTTACCCTTACCTTTACCCTTACCCTTACCCTTACCCTTACCCTTACCCTTGCTTTTACCCTTAAGCTTACCCTTACCCTTACCCTTACCCTTACCCTTACCCTCACCCTTACCCTTACCCTTACCCTTACCCTTGCTTTTACCCTTAAGCTTACCCTTACCCTTACCCTTACCCTTACCCTTACCCTTACCCTTACCCTTACCCTTACCCTTACCCTTACCCTTACCCTCACCCTTGCTTTTACCCTTAAGCTTACCCTTACCCTTACCCTTACCCTTACCCTTACCCTTACCCTTGCTTTTACCCTTAAGCTTACCCTAACCCTTACCCTTACCTTTACCCTTACCCTTGCTTTTACCCTTAGGCTTACCCTTACCCTTACCCTTACCCTTACCCTTGCTTTTACCCTTAAGCTTACCCTTACCCTTACCCTTACCCTTACTCTTACCCTTACCCTTACCCTTACCCTTACCCTTGCTTTTACCCTTAGGCTTACCCTTACCTTTACCCTTACCCTTACCCTTACCCTTACCCTTACCCTTACCCTTGCTTTTACCCTTAAGTTACCCTTACCCTTACCCTTACCCTTACCCTTACCCTTACCCTTACCCTTACCCTTACCCTTACCCTTACCCTTACCCTTACCCTTACCCTTACCCTTGCTTTTACCCTTAAGCTCACCCTTACCCTTACCCTTACCCTTACCCTTACCCTTACCCTTACTCTTACCCTTACCCTTGCTTTTACCCTTAAGCTTACCCTTACCCTTACCCTTACCCTTACCCTTAAGCTTACCCTTACCCTTACCCTTACCCTTACCCTTACCCTTACCCTTACCCTTACCCTTACCCTTACCCTTGCTTTTACCCTTAAGCTTACCCTTACCCTTACCCTTACCCTTACCCTTACCCTTGCTTTTACCCTTACGCTTACCCTTACCCTTACCCTTACCCTTACCCTTAAGCTTACCCTTACCCTTACCCTTACCCTTACCCTTACCCTTACCCTTACCCTTACCCTTACCCTTGCTTTTACCCTTAAGCTTACCCTTACCCTTACCCTTACTCTTACCCTTACCCTTACCCTTACCCTTACCCTTACCCTTACCCTTACCCTTACCCTTACCCTTACCCTTGCTTTTACCCTTAGGCTTACCCTTACCTTTACCCTTACCCTAACCCTTACCCTTACCCTTACCCTTACCCTTACCCTTGCTTTTACCCTTAAGCTTACCCTTACCCTTACCCTTACCCTTACCCTTACCCTTACCCTTACCCTTACCCTTACCCTTACCCTTACCCTTACCCTTGCTTTTACCCTTAAGCTTACCCTTACCCTTACCCTTACCCTTACCCTTACCCTTGCTTTTACCCTTAAGCTTACCCTTACCCTTACCCTTACCCTTACCCTTACCCTTACCCTTACCCTTACCCTTACCCTTACCCTTGCTTTTACCCTTAGGCTTACCCTTACCTTTACCCTTACCCTTACCCTTACCCTTACCCTTACCCTTGCTTTTACCCTTAAGCTTACCCTTACCCTTACCCTTAAGCTTACCCTTACCCTTACCCTTACCCTTACCCTTACCCTTACCCTTACCCTTACCCTTACCCTTACCCTTACCCTTACCTTTACCCTTACCCTTACCCTTACCCTTGCTTTTACCCTTAAGCTTACCCTTACCCTTACCCTTACCCTTACCCTTACCCTTGCTTTTACCCTTAAGCTTACCCTTACCCTTACCCTTACCCTTAAGCTTACCCTTACCCTTACCCTTACCCTTACCCTTACCCTTACCCTTACCCTTACCCTTACCCTTACCCTTACCCTTACCCTTACCCTTACCCTTACCCTTACCCTTACCCTTACCCTTACCCTTGCTTTTACCCTTAAGCTTACCCTTACCCTTACCCTTACCCTTACCCTTAAGCTTACCATTACCCTAACCCTTACCCTTACCCTTACCCTTACCCTTAACCTTACCCTTGCTTTTACCCTTAAGCTTACCCTTACCCTTACCCTTACCCTTACCCTTAAGCTTACCCTTACCCTTACCCTTACCCTTACCCTTACCCTTGCTTTTACCCTTAAGCTTACCCTTACCCTTACCCTTACCCTTACCCTTAAGCTTACCCTTACCCTTACCCTTACCCTTACCCTTACCCTTACCCTTACCCTTGCTTTTACCCTTGAGCTTACCCTTAACCTTACCCTTACCCTTACCCTTGCTTTTACCCTTAAGCTTACCCTTACCCTTACCCTTACCCTTACCCTTACCCTTACCCTTACCCTTACCCTTACCCTTACCCTTGCTTTTACCCTTAAGCTTACCCTTACCCTTACCCTTACCCTTACCCTTACCCTTACCCTTACCCTTACCCTTACCCTTACCCTTACCCTTGCTTTTACCCTTAGGCTTACCCTTACCTTTACCCTTACCCTTACCCTTACCCTTACCCTTACCCTTACCCTTACCCTTGCTTTTACCCTTAAGCTTACCCTTACCCTTACCCTTACCCTTACCCTTACCCTTACCCTTACCCTTGCTTTTACCCTTAAGTTTACCCTTACCCTTACCCTTACCCTTACCCTTACCCTTGCTTTTACCCTTAGGCTTACCCTTACCCTTACCCTTACCCTTACCCTTGCTTTTACCCTTAAGCTTACCCTTACCCTTACCCTTACCCTTACCCTTACCCTTACCCTTACCCTTACCCTTACCCTTACCCTTACCCTTACCCTTACCCTTACCCTTACCCTTACCCTTACCCTTACCCTTACCCTTACCCTTACCCTTACCCTTACCCTTACCCTTATCCTTACCCTTACCCTTACCCTTACCCTTACCCTTGCTTTTACCCTTAGGCTTACCCTTACCTTTACCCTTACCCTTACCCTTACCCTTACCCTTACCCTTGCTTTTACCCTTAAGCTTACCCTTACCCTTACCCTTACCCTTACCCTTACCCTTACCCTCACCCTTACCCTTACCCTTACCCTTACCCTTGCTTTTACCCTTAAGCTTACCCTTACCCTTACCCTTACCCTTACCCTTACCCTTACCCTTACCCTTACCCTTACCCTTACCCTTACCCTTACCCTCACCCTTGCTTTTACCCTTAAGCTTACCCTTACCCTTACCCTTACCCTTACCCTTACCCTTACCCTTGCTTTTACCCTTAAGCTTACCCTAACCCTTACCCTTACCTTTACCCTTACCCTTGCTTTTACCCTTAGGCTTACCCTTACCCTTACCCTTACCCTTACCCTTGCTTTTACCCTTAAGCTTACCCTTACCCTTACCCTTACCCTTACTCTTACCCTTACCCTTACCCTTACCCTTACCCTTGCTTTTACCCTTAGGCTTACCCTTACCTTTACCCTTACCCTTACCCTTACCCTTACCCTTACCCTTACCCTTGCTTTTACCCTTAAGTTACCCTTACCCTTACCCTTACCCTTACCCTTACCCTTACCCTTACCCTTACCCTTACCCTTACCCTTACCCTTACCCTTACCCTTACCCTTACCCTTGCTTTTACCCTTAAGCTCACCCTTACCCTTACCCTTACCCTTACCCTTACCCTTACCCTTACTCTTACCCTTACCCTTGCTTTTACCCTTAAGCTTACCCTTACCCTTACCCTTACCCTTACCCTTAAGCTTACCCTTACCCTTACCCTTACCCTTACCCTTACCCTTACCCTTACCCTTACCCTTACCCTTACCCTTACCCTTGCTTTTACCCTTAAGCTTACCCTTACCCTTACCCTTACCCTTACCCTTACCCTTGCTTTTACCCTTACGCTTACCCTTACCCTTACCCTTACCCTTACCCTTAAGCTTACCCTTACCCTTACCCTTACCCTTACCCTTACCCTTACCCTTACCCTTACCCTTACCCTTACCCTTACCCTTACCCTTACCCTAACCCTTACCCTTGCTTTTACCCTTAAGCTTACCCTTACCCTTACCCTTACCCTTACCCTTACCCTTACCCTTACCCTTACCCTTACCCTTACCCTTACCCTTACCCTTGCTTTTACCCTTAGGCTTACCCTTACCTTTACCCTTACCATTACCCTTACCCTTACCCTTACCCTTACCCTTACTCTTACCCTTGCTTTTACCCTTAAGCTTACCCTTACCCTTACCCTTACCCTTACCCTTACCCTTACCCTTACCCTTACCCTTACCCTTACCCTTACCCTTACCCTTACCCTTACCCTTACCCTTACCCTTACCCTTAATTTTACCCTTGCTTTTACCCTTAAGCTTACCCTTACCCTTACCCTTACCCTTACCCTTACCCTTGCTTTTACCCTTAAGCTTACCCTTACCCTTACTCTTACCCCTACCCTTACCCTTACCCTTACCCTTACCCTTACCCTTACCCTTACCCTTACCCTTGCTTTTACCCTTAGGCTTACCCTCACCTTTACCCTTACCCTTACCCTTACCCTTACCCTTACCCTTACCCTTGCTTTTACCCTTAAGCTTACCCTTACCCTTACCCTTACCCTTACCCTTAGCCTTACCCTTACCCTTGCTTTTACCCTTAAGCTTACCCTTACCCTTACCCTTACCCTTACCCTTGCTTTTACCCTTAGGCTTACCCTTACCCTTACCCTTACCCTTACCCTTAAGCTTACCCTTACCCTTACCCTTACCCTTACCCTTACCCTTACCCTTACCCTTACCCTTACCCTTACCCTTACCCTTACCCTTACCCTTACCCTTACCCTTACCCTTACCCTTGCTTTTACCCTTAAGCTTACCCTTACCCTTACCCTTACCCTTACCCTTACCCTTACCCTTACCCTTACCCTTACCCTTACCCTTACCCTTACCCTTACCCTTGCTTTTACCCTTAAGCTTACCCTTACCTTTACCCTTACCCTTACCTTTACCCTTACCCTTACCCTTACCCTTACCCTTACCCTTGCTTTTACCCTTAAGCTTACCCTTACCCTTACCCTTACCCTTAACCTTACCCTAACCCTTACCCTTGCTTTTACCCTTAAGCTTACCCTTACCCTTACCCTTACCCTTACCCTTACCCTTACCCTTACCCTTACCCTTACCCTTACCCTTACCCTTACCCTTACCCTTACCCTTACCCTTACCCTTGCTTTTACCCTTAAGCTTACCCTTACCCTTACCCTTACTCTTACCCTTACCCTTACCCTTACCCTTACCCTTACCCTTACCCTTACCCTTACCCTTACCCTTACCCTTATCCTTACCCTTGCTTTTACCCTTAAGCTTACCCTTACCCTTACCCTTACCCTTACCCTTACCCTTACCCTTACCCTTACCCTTACCCTTACCCTTACCCTTACCCTTACCCTAACCCTTGCTTTTACTCTTAGGCTTACCCTTACCTTTACCCTTACCCTTACCCTTACCCTCACCCTCACCCTTACCCTTACCCTTGCTTTTACCCTCAAGCTTACCCTTACCCTTACCCTTACCCTTACCCTTACCCTTGCTTTTACCCTTAAGCTTACCCTTACCCTTACCCTTAACCTTACCCTTACCCTTGCTTTTACCCTTAGGCTTACCCTTACCCTTACCCTTACCCTTACCCTTGCTTTTACCCTTAAGCTTACCCTTACCCTTACCCTTACTCTTACCCTTACCCTTACCCTTACCCTTACCCTTACCCTTACCCTTACCCTTACCCTTACCCTTACCCTTACCCTTACCCTTACCCTTACCCTTACCCTTACCCTTGCTTTTACCCTTAGGCTTACCCTTACCTTTACCCTTACCCTAACCCTTACCCTAACCCTTACCCTTACCCTTACCCTTACCCTTGCTTTTACCCTTAAGCTTACCCTTACCCTTACCCTTACCCTTACCCTTACCCTTACCCTTACCCTTACCCTTACCCTTGCTTTTACCCTTAAGCTTACCCTTACCCTTACCCTCACCCTTACCCTTACCCTTACCCTTACCCTTACCCTTGCTTTTACCCTTAAGCTTACCCTTACCCTTACCCTTACCCTTACCCTTACCCTTACCCTTACCCTTACCCTTACCCTTACGCTTACCCTTACCCTTGCTTTTACCCTTAGGCTTACCCTTACCTTTACCCTTACCCTTACCCTTACCCTTACCCTTACCCTTGCTTTTACCCTTAAGCTTACCCTTACCCTTACCCTTACCCTTAAGCTTACCCTTACCCTTACCCTTACCCTTACCCTTACCCTTACCCTTACCCTTACCCTTACCCTTACCCTTACCCTTACCCTTACCCTTACCCTTACCCTTACCCTTACCCTTACCCTTACCCTCACCCTTACCCTTGCTTTTACCCTTAAGCTTACCCTACCCTTACCCTTACCCTTACCCTTACCCTTGCTTTTACCCTTAAGCTTACCCTTACCCTTACCCTTACCCGTAAGCTTACCCTTACCCTTACCCTTACCCTTACCCTTACCCTTACCCTTACCCTTACCCTTACCCTTACCCTTACCCTTACCCTTACCCTTACCCTTACCCTTGCTTTTACCCTTAAGCTTACCCTTACCCTTAAGCTTACCCTTACCCTTACCCTTACCCTTACCCTTACCCTTACCCTTAACCTTACCCTTGCTTTTACCCTTAAGCTTACCCTTACCCTTACCCTTACCCTTACCCTTAAGCTTACCCTTACCCTTACCCTTAACCTTACCCTTACCCTTGCTTTTACCCTTAAGCTTACCCTTACCCTTACCCTTACCCTTACCCTTAAGCTTACCCTTACCCTTACCCTTACCCTTACCCTTACCCTTGCTTTAACCCTTAAGCTTACCCTTACCCTTACCCTTACCCTTACCCTTGCTTTTACCCTTAAGCTTACCCTTACCCTTACCCTTACCCTTACCCTTAAGCTTACCCTTACCCATACCCTTACCCTTACCCTTACCCTTACACTTACCCTTAGCCTTGCTTTTACCCTTAAGCTTACCCTTACCCTTACCCTTACCCTTACCCTTACCCTTACCCTTACCCTTACCCTTGCTTTTACCCTTAGGCTTACCCTTACCTTTACCCTTACCCTTACCCTTACCCTTACCCTTACCCTTGCTTTTACCCTTAAGCTTACCCTTACCCTTACCCTTACCCTTACCCTTACCCTTACCCTTACCCTTGCTTTTACCCTTAAGCTTACCCTTACCCTTACCCTTACCCTTACCCTTACCCTTGCTTTTACCCTTAGGCTTACCCTTACCCTTACCCTTACCCTTACCCTTGCTTTTACCCTTAAGCTTACCCTTACCCTTACCCTTACCCTTACCCTTACCCTTACCCTTACCCTTACCCTTACCCTTACCCTTACCCTTACCCTTACCCTTACCCTTACCCTTACCCTTACCCTTACCCTTACCCTTACCCTTACCCTTACCCTTGCTTTTACCCTAAGGCTTACCCTTACCTTTACCCTTACCCTTACCCTTACCCTTACCCTTACCCTTACCTTTGCTTTTACCCTTAAGCTTACCCTTACCCTTACCCTTACCCTTACCCTTACCCTTACCCTTACCCTTACCCTTACCCTTACTTTTACCCTTAAGCTTACCCTTACCCTTACCCTTACCCTTACCCTTACCCTTACCCTTACCCTTACCCTTACCCTTACCCTTACCCTCACCCTTGCTTTTACCCTTAAGCTTACCCTTACCCTTACCCTTACCCTTACCCTTACCCTTACCCTTGCTTTTACCCTTAAGCTTACCCTTACCCTTACCCTTACCCTTACCCTTACCCTTACCCTTGCTTTTACCCTTAGGCTTACCCTTACCCTTACCCTTACCCTTACCCTTGCTTTTACCCTTAAGCTTACCCTTACCCTTACCCTTACCCTTACTCTTACCCTTACCCTTACCCTTACCCTTACCCTTGCTTTTACCCTTAGGCTTACCCTAACCTTTACCCTTACCCTTACCCTTACCCTTACCCTTACCCTTACCCTTACCCTTACCCTTACCCTTACCCTTACCCTTACCCTTACCCTTGCTTTTACCCTTAAGCTTACCCTTACCCTTACCCTTACCCTTACCCTTACCCTTACCCTTACCCTTACCCTTACCCTTACCCTTGCTTTTACCCTTAAGCTCACCCTTACCCTTACCCTTACCCTTACCCTTACCCTTACCCTTACTCTTACCTTTACCCTTGCTTTTACCCTTAAGCTTACCCTTACCCTTACCCTTACCCTTACCCTTAAGCTTACCCTTACCCTTACCCTTACCCTTACCCTTACCCTTACCCTTGCTTTTACCCTTAAGCTTACCCTTACCCTTACCCTTACCCTTACCCTTGCTTTTACCCTTACGCTTACCCTTACCCTTACCCTTACCCTTACCCTTGAGCTTACCCTTACCCTTACCCTTACCCTTACCCTTACCCTTACCCTTACCCTTGCTTTTACCCTTAAGCTTACCCTTACCCTTACCCTTACCCTTACCCTTACCCTTACCCTT
>CAUEHS010000581.1:0-13961 GCA_958510865.1 Myrrha octodecimguttata | reverse complement strand
TTACCCTTACCCTTACCCTTACCCTTACCCTTGCTTTTACCCTTAGGCTTACCCTTACCTTTACCCTTACCCTTACCCTTACCCTTACCCTTACCCTTACCCTTACCCTTACCCTTGCTTTTACCCTTAAGCTTACCCTTACCCTTACCCTTACCCTTACCCTTACCCTTACCCTTGCTTTGACCCTTAAGCTTACCCTTACCCTTACCCTTACCCTTACCCTTACCCTTGCTTTTACCCTTAGGCTTACCCTTACCCTTACCCTTACCCTTGCTTTTACCCTTAAGCTTACCCTTACCCTTACCCTTACTCCTACCCTTACCCTTACCCTTACCCTTACCCTTACCCTTACCCTTACCCTTACCCTTACCCTTACCCTTACCCTTACCCTTACCCTTGCTTTTACCCTTAGGCTTACCCTTACCTTTACCCTTACCCTAACCCTTACCCTTACCCTTACCCTTACCCTTACCCTTGCTTTTACCCTTAAGCTTACCCTTACCCTTACCCTTACCCTTACCCTTACCCTTACCCTTACCCTTACCCTTACCCTTGCTTTTACCCTTAAGCTTACCCTTACCCTTACCCTTACCCTTACCCTTACCCTTACCCTTACCCTTACCCTTACCCTTACCCTTACCCTTACCCTTACCCTTACCCTTACCCTTACCCTTGCTTTTACCCTTAAGCTTACCCTTACCCTTACCCTTACCCTTACCCTTACCCTTACCCTTACCCTTACCCTTACCCTTACCCTTATCCTTGCTTTTACCCTTAGGCTTACCCTTACCTTTACCCTTACCCTTACCCTTACCCTTACCCTTACCCTTGCTTTTACCCTTAAGCTTACCCTTACCCTTACCCTTACCCTTACCCTTAAGCTTACCCTTACCCTTACCCTTACCCTTACCCTTACCCTTACCCTTACCCTTACCCTTACCCTTACCCTTACCCTTACCCTTACCCTTGCTTTTACCCTTAAGCTTACCCTTACCCTTACCCTTACCCTTACCCTTACCCTTGCTTTTACCCTTAAGCTTACCCTTACCCTTACCCTTACCCTTACCCTTAAGCTTTCCCTTACCCTTACCCTTACCCTTACCCTTACCCTTACCTTTACCCTTACCCTTACCCTTACCCTTACCCTTACCCTTACCCTTACCCTTGCTTTTACCCTTAAGCTTACCCTTACCCTTACCCTTACCCTTACCCTTAAGCTTACCCTTACCCTTACCCTTACCCTTACCCTCACCCTTACCCTTACCCTTGCTTTTACCCTTAAGCTTACACTTACCCTTACCCTTACCCTTACCCTTAAGCTTACCCTTACCCTTACCCTTACCCTTACCCTTACCCTTACCCTTGCTTTTACCCTTAAGCTTACCCTTACCCTTACCCTTACCCTTACCCTTAACCTTACCCTTACCCTTACCCTTACCCTTACCCTTACCCTTACCCTTACCCTTACCCTTACCCTTACCCTTACCCTTACCCATACCCTTGCTTTTACCCTTAAGCTTACCCTTACCCTTACCCTTACCCTTACCCTTGCTTTTACCCTTAAGCTTACCCTTACCCTTACCCTTACCCTTACCCTTAAGCTTACCCTTACCCTTACCCTTACCCTTACCCTTACCCTTACCCTTACCCTTACCCTTACCCTTACCCTTACCCTTACCCTTACCCTTACCCTTACCCTTGCTTTTACCCTTAAGCTTACCCTTACCCTTACCCTTAACCTTACCCTTACCCTTACCCTTACCCTTACCCTTACCCTTGCTTTTACCCTTAGGCTTACCCTTACCTTTACCCTTACCCTTACCCTTACCCTTACCCTTACCCTTACCCTTACCCTTACCCTTACCCTTACCTTTACCCTTACCCTTGCTTTTACCCTTAAGCTTACCCTTACCCTTACCCTTACCCTTACCCTTACCCTTACTCTTGCTTTTACCCTTAAGCTTACCCTTACCCTTACCCTTACCCTTACCCTTACCCTGACCCTTGCTTTTACCCTTAGGCTTTCCCTTACCCTTTCCCTTACCCTTACCCTTGCTTTTACCCTTAAGCTTACCCTTACCCTTACCCTTACCCTTACCCTTACCCTTACCCTTACCCTTACCCTTACCCTTACCCTTACCCTTACCCTTACCCTTACCCTTACCCTAACCCTTACCCTTACCCTTACCCTTACCCTCACCCTTACCCTTACCCTTGCTTTTACCCTTAGGCTTACCCTTACCTTTTCCCTTACCCTTACCCTTATCCTTACCCTTACCCTTGCTTTTACCCTTAAGCTTACCCTTACCCTTACCCTTACCCTTACCCTTACCCTTACCCTTACCCTTACCCTTACCCTTGCTTTTACCCTTAAGCTTACCCTTATCCTTACCCTTACCCTTACCCTTACCCTTACCCTTACCCTTACCCTCACCCTTGCTTTAACCCTTTAGCTTACCCTTACCCTTACCCTTACCCTTACCCTTGCTTTTACCCTTAAGCTTACCCTTACCCTTACCCTTACCCTTACCCTTACCCTTGCTTTTACCCTTAGGCTTACCCTTACCCTTACCCTTACCCTTACCCTTGCTTTTACGCTTAAGCTTACCCTTACCCTTACCCTTACCCTTACTCTTGCCCTCACCCTTACCCTTACCCTTACCCTTGCTTTTACCCTTAGGCTTACCCTTACCTTTACCCTTACCCTTACCCTTACCCTTACCCTTACCCTTACCCTTACCCTTACCCTTACCCTTACCCTTACCCTTGCTTTTACCCTTAAGCTAACCCTTACCCTTACCCTTACCCTTACCCTTACCCTTAACCTTACCCTTACCCTTGCTTTTACCCTTAAGCTCACCCTTACCCTTACCCTTACCCTTACCCTTACACTTACCCTTACCCTGACCCTTACCCTTGCTTTTACCCTTAAGCTTACCCTTACCCTTACCCTTACCCTTACCCTTAAGCTTACCCTTACCCTTACCCTTACCCTTACCCTTACCCTTACCCTTACCCTTGCTTTAACCCTTAAGCTTACAATTACCCTCACCCTTACCCTTACCCTTACCCTTGCTTTTACCCTTAAGCTTACCCTTACACATACCCTTACCCTTACCCTTAAGCTTACCCTTACCCTTACCCTTACCCTTACCCTTACCCTTACCCTTGCTTTTACCCTTAAGCTTACCCTTACCCTTACCCTTACCCTTACCCTAACCCTTACCCTTAACCTTACCCTTACCCTTACCCTTACCCTTACCCTTACCCTTGCTTTTACCCTTAGGCTTACCCTTACCTTTACCCTTACCATTACCCTTACCCTTACCCTTATCTTACCCTTACCCTTACCCTTGCTTTTACCCTTAAGCTTACCCTTACCCTTACCCTTACCCTTACCCTTACCCTTACCCTTACCCTTACCCTTGATTTTACCCTTAAGCTTACCCTTACCCTTACCCTCACCCTTACCCTTACCCTTACCCTTACCCTTACCCTTACCCTTACCCTTACCCTTGCTTTTACCCTTAAGCTTACCCTTACCCTTACCCTTACTCTTACCCTTACCCTTACCCTTACCCTTACCCTTACCCTTACCCTTGCTTTTACCCTTAAGCTTACCCTTACCCTTACCTTTACCCTTACCCTTACCCTTACCCTTACCCTTACCCTTACCCTTACCCTTACCCTTACCCTTACTCTTACTCTTACCCTTACCCTTACCCTTACCCTTGCTTTTACCCTTAGGCTTACCCTTACCTTTAGCCTTACCCTTACCCTTACCCTTACCCTTACCCTTGCTTTTACCCTTAAGCTTACCCTTACCCTTACCCTTACCCTTACACTTACCCTTGCTTTTACCCTTAGGCTTACCCTTACCCTTACCCTTACCCTTACCCTTAAGCTTACCCTTACCCTTACACTTACCCTTACCCTTACCCTTACCCTTACCCTTACCCTTACCCTTGCTTTTACCCTTAAGCTTACCCTTACCCTTACCCTTACCCTTACCCTTACCCTTACCCTTGCTTTGACCCTTAGGCTTACCCTTACCTTTACCCTTACCCTTACCCTTACCCTTACCCTTACCCTTACCCTTGCTTTTACCCTTAAGCTTACCCTTACCCTTACCCTTACCCTTACCCTTACCCTTGCTTTTACCCTTAAGCTTACCCTTACCCTTACCCTTACCCTTACCCTTACCCTTGCTTTTACCCTTAGGCTTACCCTTACCCTTACCCTTACCCTTACCCTTGCTTTTACCCTTAAGCTTACCCTTACCCTTACCCTTACCCTTACCCTTACCCTTACCCTTACCCTTACCCTTACCCTTACCCTTACCCTTACCCTTACCCTTACCCTTACCCTTACCCTTACCCTTACCCTTGCTTTTACCCTTAGGCTTAACCTTACCTTTACCCTTACCCTTACCCTTACCCTTACCCTTACCCTTACCCTTACCCTTACCCTTACCCTTACCCTTACCCTTACCCTTACCCTTACCCTTACCCTTACCCTTACCCTTACCCTTACCCTTGCTTTTACCCTTAAGCTTACCCATACCCTTACCCTTACCCTTACCCTTACCCTTACCCTTGCTTTTACCCTTAAGCTTACCCTTACCCTTACCCTTACCCTTACCCTCACCCTTACCCTTACCCTTACCCTTGCTTATACCCTTAAGCTTACCCTTACCCTTACCCTTACCCTTACCCTTACCCTTACCCTTACCCTTACCCTTACCCTTACCCTTACCCTTGCTTTTACCCTTAGGCTTACCCTTACCTTTACCCTTACCCTTACCCTTACCCTTACCCTTACCCTTACACTTACCCTTACCCTTACCCTTGCTTTTACCCTTAAGCTTACCCTTACCCTAACCCTTACCCTTACCCTTACCCTAACCCTTACCCTTGCTTTTACCCTTAAGCTTACCCTTACCCTTACCCTTACCCTGACCCTTACCCTTACCCTTACACTTACCCTTACCCTTACCCTTACCCTTGCTTTTACCCTTAAGCTTACCCTTAACCTTACCCTTACCCTTACCCTTACCCTTACCCTTACCCTTATCCTTACCCTTGCTTTTACCCTTAAGCTTACCCTTACCCTTACCCTTACCCTTACCCTTACCCTTACCCTTACCCTTACCCTTACCCTTACCCTTACCCTTACCCTTACCCTTACCCTTGCTTTTACTCTTAGGCTTACCCTTACCTTTACCCTTACCCTTACCCTTACCCTTACCCTCACCCTTACCCTTACCCTTGCTTTTACCCTTAAGCTTACCCTTACCCTTACCCTTACCCTTACCCTTACCCTTACCCTTGCTTTTACCCTTAAGCTTACCCTTACCCCTACCCTTAACCTTACCCTTACCCTTGCTTTTACCCTTAGGCTTACCCTTACCCTTACCCTTACCCTTACCCTTGCTTTTACCCTTAAGCTTACCCTTACCCTTACCCTTACTCTTACCCTTACCCTTACCCTTACCCTTACCCTTACCCTTACCCTTACCCTTACCCTTACCCTTACCCTTGCTTTTACCCTTAGGCTTACCCTTACCTTTACCCTTACCCTAACCCTTACCCTTACCCTTACCCTTACCCTTACCCTTGCTTTTACCCTTAAGCTTACCCTTACCCTTACCCTTACCCTTACCCTTACCCTTACCCTTACCCTTACCCTTACCCTTACCCTTACCCTTACCCTTGCTTTTACCCTTAAGCTTACCCTTACCCTTACCCTTACCCTTACCCTTACCCTTACCCTTACCCTTACCCTTGCTTTTACCCTTAGGCTTACCCTTACCTTTACCCTTACCCTTACCCTTACCCTTACCCTTACCCTTGCTTTTACCCTTAAGCTTACCCTTACCCTTACCCTTAAGCTTACCCTTACCCTTACACTTACCCTTACCCTTACCCTTACCCTTACCCTTACCCTTACCCTTACCCTTGCTTTTACCCTTAAGCTTACCCTTACACTTACCCTTACCCTTACCCTTACCCTTGCTTTTACCCTTAAGCTTACCCTTACCCTTACCCTTACCCTTAAGCTTACCCTTACCCTTACCCTTACCCTTACCATTACCCTTACCCTTACCCTTACCCTTACCCTTACCCTTACCCTTACCCTTGCTTTTACCCTTAAGCTTACCCTTACCCTTACCCTTACCCTTACCCTTAAGCTTACCCTTACCCTTACCCTTACCCTTACCCTTACCCTTACCCTTACCCTTAACCTTACCCTTGCTTTTACCCTTAAGCTTACCCTTACCCTTACCCTTACCCTTACCCTTAAGCTCACCCTTACCCTTACCCTTACCCTTACCCTTACCCTTGCTTTTACCCTTAAGCTAACCCTTACCCTTACCCTTACCCTTACCCTTAAGCTTACCCTTACCCTAACCCTTACCCTTACCCTTACCCTTACCCTTACCCTTACCCTTGCTTTTACCCTTAAGCTTACCCTTACCCTTACCCTTACCCTTACCCTTGCTTTTACCCTTAAGCTTACCCTTACCCTTACCCTTACCCTTACCCTTAAGCTTACCCTTACCCTTACCCTTACCCTTACCCTTACCCTTACCCTTACCCTTACCCTTACCCTTACCCTTACCCTTACCCTTACCCTTGCTTTTACCCTTAAGCTTACCCTTACCCTTACCCTTACCCTTACCCTTACCCTTACCCTTACCCTTACCCTTACCCTTGCTTTTACCCTTAGGCTTACCCTTACCTTTACCCTTACCCTTACCCTTACCCTTACCCTTACCCTTTCCCTTGCTTTTACCCTTAAGCTTACCCTTACCCTTACCCTTACCCTTACCCTTACCCTTACCCTTACCCTTACCCTTACCCTTACCCTTACCCTTACCCTTACCCTTACCCTTGCTTTTACCCTTAAGCTTACCCTTACCCTTACCCTTACCCTTACCCTTACCCTTACCCTTACCCTTACCCTTGCTTTTACCCTTAGGCTTACCCTTACCTTTACCCTTACCCTTACCCTTACCCTTACCCTTACCCTTACCCTTGCCTTTACCCTTAAGCTTACCCTTACCCTTACCCTTACCCTTACCCTTACCCTTGCTTTTACCCTTAGGCTTACCCTTACCCTTACCCTTACCCTTACCCTTGCTTTTACCCTTAAGCTTACCCTTACCCTTACCCTTACCCTTACCCTTACCCTTACCCTTACCCTTACCCTTACCCTTACCCTTACCCTTACCCTTACCGTTACCCTTACCCTTACCCTTACCCTTACCCTTACCCTTACCCTTACCCTTGCTTTTACCCTAAGGCTTACCCTTACCTTAACCCTTACCCTTACCCTTACCCTTACCCTTACCCTTGCTTTTACCCTTAAGCTTACCCTTACCCTTACCCTTACCCTTACCCTTACCCTTGACCTTACCCTTACCCTTGCTTTTACCCTTAAGCTTACCCTTACCCTTACCCTTACCCTTACCCTTACCCTTACCCTTACCCTTACCCTTACCCTTACCCTTACCATTACCCTCACCCTTGCTTTTACCCTTAAGTTTACCCTTACCCTTACCCTTACCCTTACCCTTACCCTTACCCTTGCTTTTACCCTTAAGCTTACCCTCACCCATACCCTTACCCTTACCCTTACCCTTGCTTTTACCCTTAGGCTTACCCTTACCCTTACCCTTACCCTTACCCTTGCTTTTACCCTTAAGCTTACCCTTACCCTTACCCTTACCCTTACTCTTACCCTTACCCTTACCCTTACCCTTACCCTTGCTTTTACCTTTAGGCTTACCCTTACCTTTACCCTTACCCTTACCCTTACCCTTACCCTTACCCTTACCCTTACCCTTACCCTTACCCTTACCCTTACCCTTGCTTTTACCCTTAAGCTCACCCTTACCCTTACCCTTACCCTTACCCTTACCCTTACCCTTACCCTTGCTTTTACCCTTAAGCTCACCCTTACCCTTACCCTTACCCTTACCCTTACCCTTACCCTTACCCTTACCCTTACCCTTACTCTTACCCTTACCCTTGCTTTTACTTAGCTTAAGGGTAAGGGTAAGGGTAAGGGTAAGGGTAAGCTTAAGGGTAAAAGCAAGGGTAAGGGTAAGGGTAAGGGTAAGGGTAAGGGTAAGGGTAAGCTTAAGGGTAAGGGTAAGGGTAAGGGTAAGGGTAAGGGTAAGCTTAAGGGTAAAAGCAAGGGTAAGGTTAAGGGTAAGGGTAAGGGTAAGGGTAAGGGTAAGGGTAAGGGTAAGGGTAAGGGTAAGCTTAAGGGTAAGGGTAAGGGTAAGGGTAAGGGTAAGCTTAAGGGTAAAAGCAAGGGTAAGGGTAAGGGTAAGGGTAAGGGTAAGGTTAAGGGTAAGGGTAAGGGTAAGGGTAAGGGTAAGGGTAAGGGTAAGGGTAAGCTTAAGGGTAAGGGTAAGGGTAAGGGTGAGCTTAAGGGTAAAAGCAAGGGTAAGGGTAAGGGTAAGGGTAAGGGTAAGGGTAAGCTTAAGGGTAAAAGCAAGGGTAAGGGTAAGGGTAAGGGTAAGGGTAAGGGTAAGGGTAAGGGTAAGGGTAAGGGTAAGGGTAAGGATAAGGGTAAGCTTAAGGGTAAGGGTAAGGGTAAGGGTAAGCTTAAGGGTAAAAGCAAGGGTAAGGGTAAGGGTAAGGGTAAGGGTAAGGGTAAAGGTAAGGGTAAGCCTAAGGGTAAAAGCAAGGGAAAGGGTAAGGGTAAGGGTAAGGGTAAGGGTAAGGGTAAGGGTAAGGGTAAGGGTAAGCTTAAGGGTAAAAGCAAGGGTAAGGGTAAGGGTAAGGGTAAGGGTAAGGGTAAGGGTAAGGGTAAGGGTAAGGGTAAGCTTAAGGGTAAAAGCAAGGGTAAGGGTAAGGGTAAGGGTAAGGGTAAGGGTAAGGGTAAGGGTAAGGGTATGGGTAAGGGTAAGGGTAAGGGTAAGCTTAAGGGTAAAAGCAAGGGTAAGGGTAAGGGTAAGGGTAAGGGTAAGGGTTAGGGTAAGGGTAAAGGTAAGGGTAAGCCTAAGGGTAAAAGCAAGGGTAAGGGTAAGGGTAAGGGTAAGGGTAAGGGTAAGGGTAAGGGTAAGGGTAAGGGTAAGGGTAAGGGTAAGGGTAAGGGTAAGAGTAAGGGTAAGGGTAAGGGTAAGCTTAAGGGTAAAAGCAAGGGTAAGGGTAAGGGTAAGGGTAAGGGTAAGCCTAAGGGTAAAAGCAAGGGTAAGGGTAAGGTTAAGGGTAAGGGTAAGGGTAAGCTTAAGGGTAAAACCAAGGGTAAGGGTAAGGGTAAGGGTAAGGGTAAGGGTAAGCTTAAGGGTAAAAGCAAGGGTAAGGGTAAGGGTGAGGGTAAGGGTAAGGGTAAGGGTAAGGGTAAGGGTAAGGGTAAAGATAAGGGTAAGCCTAAGAGTAAAAGCAAGGGTAAGGGTAAGGGTAAGGGTAAGGGTAAGGGTAAGGGTAAGGGTAAGGGTAAGCTTAAGGGTAAAAGCAAGGGTAAGGATAAGGGTAAGGGTAAGGGTAAGGGTAAGGGTAAGGGTAAGGGTAAGGGTAAGGGTAAGGGTAAGCTTAAGGGTAAAAGCAAGGGTGAGGGTAAGGGTAAGGGTAAGGGTAAGGGTAAGGGTAAGGGTAAGGGTAAGGGTAAGGGTAAGGGTAAGGGTAAGGGTAAGGGTAAGGGTAAGGGTAAGGGTAAGCTTAAGGGTAAAAGCAGGGATAAGGGTTAGGGTAAGGGTAAGGGTAAGGGTAAGGGTAAGGGTAAGGGTAAGCTTAAGGGTAAAAGCAAGGGTAAGGGTAAGGGTAAGGGAAAGGGTAAGGGTAAGGGTAAGGGTAAGGGTAAAGGTAAGGGTAAGCCTAAGGGTAAAAGCAAGGGTAAGGGTAAGGGTAAGGGTAAGGGTAAGGGTAAGGGTAAGGGTAAGGGTAAGGGTAAGGGTAAGGGTAAGGGTAAGGGTAAGGGTAAGCTTAAGGGTATAAGCAAGGGTAAGGGTAAGGGTAAGGGTGAGGGTAAGGGTAAGGGTAAGGGTAAGGGTAAGGGTAAGCTTAAGGGTAAAAGCAAGGGTAAGGGTAAGGGTAAGGGTAAGGGTAAGGGTAAGCTTAAGGGTAAAAGCAAGGGTAAGGGTAAGGGTAAGGGTAAGGGTAAGGGTAAGGGTAAGGGTAAGGGTAAGGGTAAGGGTAAGGGTAAGGGTAAGGGTAAAGGTAAGGTTAAGCCTAAGGGTAAAAGCAAGGGTAAGGGTAAGGGTAAGGGTAAGGGTAAGGGTAAGGGTAAGGGTAAGGGTAAGGGTAAGGGTAAGGGTAAGGGTAAGGGTAAGGGTAAGGGTAAGGGTAAGGGTAAGGGTAAGGGTAAGCTTAAGGGTAAAAGCAAGGGTAAGGGTAAGGGTAAGGGTAAGGGTAAGGGTAAGGGTAAGGGTAAGGGTAAGCTTAAGGGAAAAAGCAAGGGTAAGGTAAGGGTAAGGGTGAAGGTAAGGGTGAGGGTAAGGGTAAGGGTAAGTGTAAAGGTAAGGGTAAGCCTAAGGGTCAAAGCAAGGGTAAGGGTAAAGGTAAGGGTAAGGGTAAGGGTAAGGGTAAGGGTAAGGGTAAGCTTAAGGGTAAAAGCAAGGGTAAGGGTAAGGGTAAGGGTAAGGGTAAGGGTAAGGGTAAGGGTAAGGGTAAGGGTAAGGGTAAGGGTAAGGGTAAGCTTAAGGGTAAGGGTAAGGGTAAGGGTAAGGGTAAGCCTAAGGGTAAAAGCAAGGGTAAGTGTAAGGGTAAGGGTAAGGGTAAGGGTAAGCTTACCCTTACCCTTACCCTTACCCTTACCCTTACCCTTACCCTTACCCTTACCCTTACCCTTACCCTTGCTTTTACCCTTAAGCTTACCCTTACCCTTACCCTTACCCTTACCCTTACCCTTACCCTTACCCTTACCCTTACCCTTACCCTTGCTTTTACCCTTAGGCTTACCCTTACCTTTACTCTTACCCTTACCCTTACCCTTACCCTTACCCTTGCTTTTACCCTTAAGCTTACCCTTACCCTTACCTTTACCCTTACCCTTACCCTTACCCTTGCTTTTACCCTTAAGCTTACCCTTACCCTTACCCTTACCCTTACCCTTGCTTTTACCCTTAGGCTTACCCTTACCCCTACCCTTACCCTTACCCTTGCTTCTACCCTTAAGCTTACCCTTACCCTTACCCTTACCCTTACCCTTACCCTTACCCTTACCCTTACCCTTACCCTTACCCTTACCCTTACCCTTACCCTTACCCTTACCCTTACCCTTACCCTTACCCTTACCCTTACCCTTACCCTTACCCTTACCCTTACCCTTACCCTTACCCTTACCCTTACCCTTACCCTTACCCTTGCTTTTACCCTTAGGCTTACCCTTACCTTTACCCTTACCCTTACCCTTACCCTTACCCTTTCCCTTACCCTTGATTTTACCCTTAAGCTTACCCTTACCCTTACCCTTACCCTTACCCTTACCCTTACCCTTACCCTTACCCTTACCCTTGCTTTTACCCTTAAGCTTACCCTTACCCTTACCCTTACCCTTACCCTTACCCTTACCCTTACCCTTACCCTTACCCTTACCCTTACCCTTACCCTTACCCTTACCCTCACCCTTGCTTTTACCCTTAAGCTTACCCTTACCCTTACCCTTACCCTTACCCTTACCCTTACCCTTGCTTTTACCCTTAAGCTTACCCTTACCCTTACCCTTACCCTTAATCTTACCCTTGCTTTTACCCTTAGGCTTACCCTTACCCTTACCCTTACCCTTACCCTTGCTTTTACCCTTAAGCTTACCCTTACCCTTACCCTTACCCTTACTCTTACCCTTACCCTTACCCTTACCCTTACCCTTGCTTTTACCCTTAGGCTTACCCTTACCTTTACCCTTACCCTTACCCTTACCCTTACCCTTACCCTTACCCTTACCCTAACCCTTACCCTTACCCTTGCTTTTACCCTTAAGCTTACCCTTACCCTTACCCTTACCCTTACCCTTACCCTTACCCTTACCCTTACCCTTACCCTTACCCTTACCCTTGCTTTTACCCTTAAGCTCACCCTTACCCTTACCCTTACCCTTACCCTTACCCTTACCCTTACTCTTACCCTTACCCTTGCTTTTACCCTTAAGCTTACCCTTACCCTTACCCTTACCCTTAAGCTTACCCTTACTCTTACCCTTACCCTTACCCTTACCCTTACCCTTACCCTTGCTTTTACCCTTAAGCTTACCCTTACCCTTACCCTTACCCTTACCCTTGCTTTTACCCTTAAGCTTACCCTTACCCTCACCCTTACCCTTACCCTTAAGCTTACCCTTACCCTTACCCTTACCCTTACCCTTACCCTTACCCTTACCCTTGCTTTTACCCTTAAGCTTACCCTTACCCTTACCCTTACCCTTACCCTTACCCTTACCCTTACCCTTACCCTTACCCTTACCCTTACCCTTTCCCTTACCCTTACCCTTACCCTTACCCTTACCCTTGCTTTTACCCTTAGGCTTACCCTTACCTTTACCCTTACCATTACCCTTACCCTCACCCTTACCCTTACCCTTACCCTTACCCTTACCCTTACCCTTGCTTTTACCCTTAAGCTTACCCTTACCCTTACCCTTACCCTTACCCTTACCCTTACCCTTACCCTTACCCTTACCCTTACCCTTACCCTTACCCTTACCCTTACCCTTACCCTTACCCTTACCCTTACCCGTAAGGGTAAGGGTAAGGGTGAGGGTAAGTGTAAGGGTAAGCTTAAGGGTAAAAGCAAGGGTAACCTTGCTTTTACCCTTAAGCTTACCCTTACCCTTACCCTTACCCTTACCCTTACCCTTACCCTTGCTTTTACCCTTAAGCTTACCCTTACCCTTACTCTTACCCCTACCCTTACCCTTACCCTTACCCTTACCCTTACCCTTGCTTTTACCCTTAGGCTTACCCTCACCTTTACCCTTACCCTTACCCTTACCCTTACCCTTACCCTTACCCTTACCCTTGCTTTTACCCTTAAGCTTACCCTTACCCTTACCCTTACCCTTACCCTTAGCCTTACCCTTACCCTTGCTTTTACCCTTAAGCTTACCCTTACCCTTACCCTTACCCTTACCCTTACCCTTGCTTTTACCCTTAGGCTTACCCTTACCCTTACCCTTACCCTTACCCTTAAGCTTATCCTTACCCTTACCCTTACCCTTACCCTTACCCTTACCCTTACCCTTACCCTTACTTAGGGTAAGGGTAAGGGTAAGCTTAAGGGTAAAAGCAAGGGTAAGGGTAAGGGTAAGGGTAAGGGTAAGGGTAAGGGTAAGGGTAAGGGTAAGCTTAAGGGTAAAAGCAAGGGTAAGGGTAAGGGTAAGGGTAAGGGTAAGGGTAAGCTTAAGGGTAAGGGTAAGGGTAAGGGTAAGGGTAAGCTTAAGGGTAAAAGCAAGGGTAAGGTTAAGGGTAAGAGTAAGGGTAAGGGTAAGGGTAAGGGTAAGGGTAAGGGTAAGCTTAAGGGTAAGGGTAAGGGTAAGGGTAAGGGTAAGCTTAAGGGTAAAAGGAAGGGTAAGGGTAAGGGTAAGGGTAAGGTTAAGGGTAAGGGTAAGGGTAAGGGTAAGGGTAAGGGTAAGGGTAAGGGTAAGGGTAAGGGTAAGCTTAAGGGTAAGGGTAAGGGTAAGGGTAAGCTTAAGGGTAAAAGCAAGGGTAAGGGTAAGGGTAAGGGTAAGGGTAAGGGTAAGGGTAAGCTTAAGGGTAAAAGCAAGGGTTTGGGTAAGGGTAAGGGTAAGGGTAAGGGTAAGGGTAAGGGTAAGGGTAAGGGTAAGGGTAAGGGTAAGGGTAAGCTTAAGGGTAAAAGCAAGGGTAAGGGTAAGGGTAAGGGTAAGGGTAAGGGTAAAGGTAAGGGTAAGCCTAAGGGTAAAAGCAAGGGTAAGGGTAAGGGTAAGGGTAAGGGTAAGGGTAAGGGTAAGGGTAAGGGTAAGGGTAAGGGTAAGGGTAAGGGTAAGGGTAAGGG
>CAUEHS010000580.1:0-115539 GCA_958510865.1 Myrrha octodecimguttata | reverse complement strand
ACCCTTACCCTCACCCTTACCCTTACCCTTACCCTTACCCTTACCCTTACACTTGCTTTAACCCTTACCCTTACCCTTACCCTTACCCTTACCCTTACCCTTACCCTTACCCTTACCCTTACCCTTACCCTTACCCTTACCCTTACCCTTACCTACCCTTACCCTAACCCTTGCTTTTACCCTTGCTTTTACCCTTACCCTTACCCTTACCCTTGCTTTTACCCTTAAGCTTACCCTTACCCTTACCCTTACCCTTGCTTTTACCCTTAAGCTTACCCTTACCCTTACCCTTACCCTTACCCTTACCCTTACCCTTACCCTTACCCTTACCCTTACCCTTACCCTTACCCTTACCCTTACCCTTACCCTTACCCTTACCCTTACCCTTACCCTTACCCTTACCCTTACCCTTACCCTTACCCTTACCCTTGCTTTTACCCTTAGGCTTACCCTTACCTTTACCCTTACACTTACACTTACCCTTACCCTTGCTTTTACCCTTAAGCTTACCCTTACCCTTACCCTTACCCTTACCCTTACCCTTACCCTTACCCTTACCCTTACCCTTACCCTTACCCTTACCCTTACCCTTACCCTTACATTTACCCTTACCCTTACCCTTACCCTTACCCTTACCCTTACCCTTACCCTTACCCTTACCCTTACCCTTACCCTTACCCTTACCCTTACCCTTACCCTTACCCTTACCCTTACCCTTACCCTTACCCTTACCCGTACCCTTACCTTTACCCTTGCTTTTACCCTTAAGCTTACCCTTACCCTTACCCTTACCCTTACCCTTACCCTTACTCTTACCCTTACCCTTACCCTTACCCTTACCCTTACCCTTACCCTTACCCTTACCCTTACCCTTACCCTTACCCTTACCCCTACCCTTACCCTTACCCTTACCCTTACCCTTACCCTTACCCTTACCCTTACCCTTACCCTTACCCTTGCTTTTACCCTTAAGCTTACCCTTACCCTTACCCTTACCCTTACGCTTAAGCTTACCCTTACCCTTACCCTTACCCTTACCCTTACCCTTACCCTTACCCTTACCCTTACCCTTACCCTTACCCTTACCCTTACCCTTGCTTTTACCCTTAAGCTTACCCTTACCCTTACCCTCACCCTTACCCTTACCCTTACCCTTACCCTTACCCTTACCCTTACCCTTGCTTTTACCTAAGGCTTACCCTTTACCTTTACCCTTACCCTTACCCTTACCCTTACCCTTACCCTTACCCTTACCCTTACCCTTACCCTTGCTTTTACCTTAAGCTTACCCTTACCCTTACCCTTACCCTTACCCTTACCCTTGCTTTTACCCTTAGGCTTACCCTTACCCTTACCCTTACCCTAACCCTTGCTTTCACCCTTAAGCTTACCCTTACCCTTACCCTTAACCTTACCCTTACCCTTACCCTTACCCTTACCCTTGCTTTTACCCTTAGGCTTACCCTTACCCTTACCCTTACCCTTACCCTTACCCTTGCTTTTACCCTTAAGCTTACCCTTACCCTTACCCTTACCCTTACCCTAACCCTTACCCTTACCCTTTCCCTTACCCTTAACCTTACCCTTACCCTTACCCTTACCCTTACCCTTACCCTTGCTTTTACCCTTAAGCTTACCCTTACCCTTACACTTACCCTCACCCTTACCCTTACCCTTACCCTTACCCTTACCCTTACCCTTACCCTTACCCTTACCCTTACCCTTACCCTTACCCTTACCCTTACCCTTACCCTTGCTTTTACCCTTAAGCTTACCCTTACCCTTACCCTTACCCTTACCCTTACCCTTACCCTTACCCTTACCCTTGCTTTTACCCTTAAGCTTACCCTTACCCTTACCCTTACCCTTACCCTTACCCTTGCTTTTACCCTCAGGCTTACCCTTACCCTCACCCTTACCCTTACCCTTGCTTTTACACTTAAGCTTACCCTTACCCTTACCCTTACCCTTACCCTTGCTTTTACCCTTAGGCTTACCCTCACCTTTACCATTACCCTTACCCTTACCCTTACCCTTACCCTTACCCTTACCCTTACCCTTACCCTTACCCTTACCCTTACCCTTACCCTTACCCTTGCTTTAACCCTTAAGCTTACCCTTACCCTTACCCTTACCCTTACCCTTACCCTTACCCTTACCCTTACCCTTACCCTTACCCTTACACTTGCATTTACCCTTAAGCTTTACCCTTACCCTTACCCTTACCCTTACCCTTACCCTTACCCTTACCCTTGCTTTTACCTCAAGCTTACCCTTACCCTTACCCTTAGCCTTACCCTTAAGCTTACCCTTACCCCTTACCCTTACCCTTACCCTTACCCTTACCCTTACCCTTACCCTTACCCTTACCCTTACCCTTACCCTTACCCTTTACCCTTGCTTTTACCCTTAAGCTTACCCTTACCCTTACCCTTACCCTTAACCCTTACCCTTACCCTTACCCTTACCCTTACCCTTACCCTTACCCTTACCCTTACCCTTACCCTTACCCTTACCCTTACCCTTACCCTTACCCTTGCTTTTACCCTTAGGCTTACCCTTACCTTTACCCTTACCCTTGACCCTTACCCTTACCCTTACCCTTACCCTTGCTTTTACCCTTAAGCTTACCCTTACCCTTACCCTTACCCTTACCCTTACCCTTACCCTTACCTTACCCTTGCTTTTACCCTTAAGCTTACCCTTACCCTTACCCTTATCCTTATCCTTACCCTTACCCTTACCCTTACCCTTACCCTTACCCTTACCCTTACCCTTACCCTTGCTTTTACCCTTAAGCTTACCCTTACCCTTACCCTTACCCTTAAGCTTACCCTTACCCTTACCCTTACCCTTACCCTTACCCTTACCCTTACCCTTACCCTTACCCTTACCCTTACCCTTACCCTTACCCTTACCCTTACCCTTGCTTTTACCCTTAAGCTTACCCTTACCCTTACCCTTACCCTTACCCTTACCCTTGCTTTTACCCTTAAGCTTACCCTTACCCTTACCCTTACCCTTACCCTTAAGCTTACCCTTACCCTTACCCTTACCCTTACCCTTACCCTTACCCTTACCCTTGCTTTTACCCTTAAGCTTACCCTTACCCTTACCCTTACCCTTACCCTTACCCTTACCCTTACCCTTACCCTTACCCTTACCCTTACCCTTACCCTTACCCTTACCCTTACCCTTGCTTTTACCTTAGGCTTACCCTTACCTTTACCCTTACCCTTACCCTTACCCTTGCTTTTACCCTTAAGCTTACCCTTACCCTTACCCTTACCCTTACCCTTACCCTTACCCTTACCCTTACTTTTACCCTTAAGCTTACCCTTACCCTTACCCTTACCCTTACCCTTACCCTTACCCTTACCCTTACCCTTACCTTGCTTTTACCCTTAAGCTTACCCTTACTCTTACCCTTACCCTTACCCTTACCCTTACCCTTACCCTTACCCTTACCCTTGCTTTTACCCTTCAGCTTACCCTTACCCTTACCCTTACCCTTACCCTTACCCTTACCCTTACCCTTACCCTTACCCTTACCCTTACCCTTACCTTACCCTTACCCTTACCCTTACCCTTACCCTTACCCTTACCCTTACCCTTACCCTTACCCTTACCCTTGCTTTTACCCTTAGGCTTACCCTTACCTTTACCCTTACTCTTACCCTTACCCTTACCCTTACCCTTACCCTTACCCTTACCCTTACCCTTACCCTTGCTTTTACCCTTAAGCTTACCCTTACCCTTACCCTTACCTTACCCTTACCCTTACCCTTACCCTTACCCTTACCCTTGCTTTTACCCTTAAGCTTACCCTTACCCTTACCCTTACCCTTACCCTTACCCTTGCTTTTACCCTTAGGCTTACCCTTACCCTTACCCTTACCCTTACCCTTGCTTTTACCCTTAAGCTTACCCTTACCCTTACCCTTACCCTTACCCTTACCCTTACCCTTACCTTACCCTTACCCTTACCCTTACCCTTACCCTTACCCTTACCCTTACCCTTGCTTTTACCCTTAGGCTTACCCTTACCTTTACCCTTACCCTTACCCTTACCCTTACCCTTACCCTTACCCTTACCCTTACCCTTACCCTTACCCTTACCCTTACCCTTACCCTTACCCTTACCCTTGCTTTAACCCTTACCCTTACCCTTACCCTTACCCTTACCCTTACCCTTACCCTTACCCTTACCCTTACTCTTACCCTTACCTTTACCCTTACCCTTACCCTTACCCTTACCCTTACCCTTAACTTTACCCTTACCCTTACCCTAACCCTTGCTTTTACCCTTGCTTTTACCCTTACCCTTACCCTTACCCTTGCTTTTACCCTTAAGCTTACCCTTACCCTTACCCTTACCCTTGCTTTTACCCTTAAGCTTACCCTTACCCTTACCCTTACCCTTACCCTTACCCTTACCCTTACCCTTACCCTTACCCTTACCCTTACCTTTACCCTTAGCCTTACCCTTACCCTTACCCTTACCCTTACCCTTACCCTTACCCTTACCCTTACCCTTGCTTTTACCCTTAGGCTTACCCTTACCTTTACCCTTACACTTACCCTTACCCTTACCCTTGCTTTTACTCTTAAGCTTACCCTTACCCTTACCCTTACCCTTACCTTACCCTTACCCTTACCCTTACCCTTACCCTTACCCTTACCTTACCCTTACCCTTACCCTTACCCTACCCTTACCCTTACCCTTACATTTACCCTTACCCTTACCTTACCCTTACCCTTACCCTTACCCTTACCCTTACCCTTACCCCCTTACCCTTACCCTTACCCTTACCCTTACCCTTACCCTTACCCTTACCCTTACCCTTACCCTTACCCTTACCCTTACCCTTACCCTTACCCTTACCCTTACCCTTACCCTTACCCTTACCCTTACCCGTACCCTTACCTTTACCCTTGCTTTTACCCTTAAGCTTACCCTTACCCTTACCCTTACCCTTACCCTTACCTTACCCTTACCCTTACCTTACCTTACCCTTACCCTTACCCTTACCCTTACCCTTACCTTACCCTTACCCTTACCCTTACCCTTACCCTACCCTTACCCTTACCCTTACCCTTACCCTTACCCTTACCTTACCCTTACCTTACCCTTACCCTTACCCTTGCTTTTACCCTTAAGCTTAACCTTACCCTTACCCTTACCCTTACCCTTTAGCTTACCCTTACCCTTACCCTTACCCTTACCCTTACCCTTACCCTTACCCTTACCCTTACCCTTACCCTTACCCTTGCTTTTACCCTTAAGCTTACCCTTACCCTTACCCTCACCCTTACCCTTACCCTTACCCTTACCCTTACCTTACCCTTACCCTTACCCTTACCCTTACCCTTACCCTTACCCTTACCTTTACCCTTACCCTTACCCTTACCCTTACCCTTACCCTTACCCTTACCCTTAACCTTACCCTTACCCTTACCCTTACCCTTGCCCTTACCCTTGCTTCTACCCTTAGCTTACCCTTACCTTTACCCTTACCCTTACCCTTACCCTTACCCTTACCCTTACCCTTACCTTACCCTTACCCTTGCTTTTACCCTTACCCTTACCCTTACCCTTACCCTTACCCTTACCCTTACCCTTACCCTTACCCTTACCCTTACACTTACCCTTACCCTTACCCTTATCCTTACCCTTACCCTTACCCTTACCCTCACCCTTACCCTCACCCTTACCCTTACCCTTACCCTTACCCTTACCCTTACACTTGCTTTAACCCTTACCCTTACCCTTACCCTTACCCTTACCCTTACCCTTACCCTTACCCTTACCCTTACCCTTACCCTTACCTTACCCTTACCCTTACCCTTACCCTTACCCTTACCCTTACCCTTACCCTTACCCTTACCCTTACCCTTACCCTAACCCTTGCTTTTACCCTTGCTTTTACCCTTACCCTTACCCTTACCCTTGCTTTTACCCTTAGCTTACCCTTACCCTTACCCTTACCCTTGCTTTTACCCTTAAGCTTACCCTTACCCTTACCCTTACCCTTACCCTTACCCTTACCCTTACCCTTACCTTACCCTTACCCTTACCCTTACCCTTACCCTTACCCTTACCCTTACCCTTACCCTTACCCTTACCCTTACCCTTGCTTTTACCCTTAGGCTTACCCTTACCTTTACCCTTACACTTACACTTACCCTTACCCTTGCTTTTACCCTTAAGCTTACCCTTACCCTTACCCTTACCCTTACCCTTACCCTTACCCTTACCCTTACCCTTACCCTTACCCTTACCCTTACCCTTACCCTTACATTTACCCTTACCCTTACCCTTACCCTTACCCTTACCCTTACCCTTACCCTTACCCTTACCCTTACCCTTACCCTTACCCTTACCCTTACCCTTACCCTTACCCTTACCCTTACCCTTACCCTTACCCGTACCCTTACCTTTACCCTTGCTTTTACCCTTAAGCTTACCCTTACCCTTACCCTTACCCTTACCCTTACCCTTACTCTTACCCTTACCCTTACCCTTACCCTTACCCTTACCCTTACCCTTACCCTTACCCTTACCCTTACCTTACCCTTACCCCTACCCTTACCCTTACCCTTACCCTTACCCTTACCCTTACCCTTACCCTTACCCTTACCCTTGCTTTTACCCTTAAGCTTACCCTTACCCTTACCCTTACCCTTACCCTTAAGCTTACCCTTACCCTTACCCTTACCCTTACCCTTACCCTTACCCTTACCCTTACCCTTACCCTTACCCTTACCCTTACCCTTGCTTTTACCCTTAAGCTTACCCTTACCCTTACCCTCACCCTTACCCTTACCCTTACCCTTACCCTTACCCTTACCCTTACCCTTGCTTTTACCCTAAGGCTTACCCTTTACCTTTACCCTTACCCTTACCCTTACCCTTACCCTTACCCTTACCCTTACCCTTACCCTTACCCTTGCTTTTACCCTTAAGCTTACCCTTACCCTTACCCTTACCCTTACCCTTACCCTTGCTTTTACCCTTAGGCTTACCCTTACCCTTACCCTTACCCTAACCCTTGCTTTTACCCTTAAGCTTACCCTTACCCTTACCCTTAACCTTACCCTTACCCTTACCCTTACCCTTACCCTTGCTTTTACCCTTAGGCTTACCCTTACCCTTACCCTTACCCTTACCCTTACCCTTGCTTTTACCCTTAAGCTTACCCTTACCCTTACCCTTACCCTTACCCTAACCCTTACCCTTACCCTTTCCCTTACCCTTAACCTTACCCTTACCCTTACCCTTACCCTTACCCTTACCCTTGCTTTTACCCTTAAGCTTACCCTTACCCTTACACTTACCCTCACCCTTACCCTTACCCTTACCCTTACCCTTACCCTTACCCTTACCCTTACCCTTACCCTTACCCTTACCCTTACCCTTACCCTTACCCTTACCCTTGCTTTTACCCTTAAGCTTACCCTTACCCTTACCCTTACCCTTACCCTTACCCTTACCCTTACCCTTACCCTTACCCTTGCTTTTACCCTTAAGCTTACCCTTACCCTTACCCTTACCCTTACCCTTACCCTTGCTTTTACCCTCAGGCTTACCCTTACCCTCACCCTTACCCTTACCCTTGCTTTTACACTTAAGCTTACCCTTACCCTTACCCTTACCCTTACCCTTGCTTTTACCCTTAGGCTTACCCTCACCTTTACCATTACCCTTACCCTTACCCTTACCCTTACCCTTACCCTTACCCTTACCCTTACCCTTACCCTTACCCTTACCCTTACCCTTGCTTTAACCCTTAAGCTTACCCTTACCCTTACCCTTACCCTTACCCTTACCCTTACCCTTACCCTTACCCTTACCCTTACCCTTACACTTGCATTTACCCTTAAGCTTACCCTTACCCTTACCCTTACCCTTACCCTTACCCTTACCCTTACCCTTGCTTTTACCCTCAAGCTTACCCTTACCCTTACCCTTAGCCTTACCCTTAAGCTTACCCTTACCCTTACCCTTACCCTTACCCTTACCCTTACCCTTACCCTTACCCTTACCCTTACCCTTACCCTTACCCTTACCCTTACCCTTACCCTTGCTTTTACCCTTAAGCTTAACCTTACCCTTACCCTTACCCTTACCCTTACCCTTACCCTTACCCTTACCCTTACCCTTACCCTTACCCTTACCCTTACCCTTACCCTTACCCTTACCCTTACCCTTACCCTTACCCTTACCCTTGCTTTTACCCTTAGGCTTACCCTTACCTTTACCCTTACCCTTGACCCTTACCCTTACCCTTACCCTTACCCTTGCTTTTACCCTTAAGCTTACCCTTACCCTTACCCTTACCCTTACCCTTACCCTTACCCTTACCCTTACCCTTGCTTTTACCCTTAAGCTTACCCTTACCCTTACCCTTATCCTTACCCTTACCCTTACCCTTACCCTTACCCTTACCCTTACCCTTACCCTTACCCTTACCCTTACCCTTGCTTTTACCCTTAAGCTTACCCTTACCCTTACCCTTACCCTTAAGCTTACCCTTACCCTTACCCTTACCCTTACCCTTACCCTTACCCTTACCCTTACCCTTACCCTTACCCTTACCCTTACCCTTACCCTTACCCTTACCCTTACCCTTGCTTTTACCCTTAAGCTTACCCTTACCCTTACCCTTACCCTTACCCTTACCCTTGCTTTTACCCTTAAGCTTACCCTTACCCTTACCCTTACCCTTACCCTTAAGCTTACCCTTACCCTTACCCTTACCCTTACCCTTACCCTTACCCTTACCCTTGCTTTTACCCTTAAGCTTACCCTTACCCTTACCCTTACCCTTACCCTTACCCTTACCCTTACCCTTACCCTTACCCTTACCCTTACCCTTACCCTTACCCTTACCCTTACCCTTACCCTTGCTTTTACCCTTAGGCTTACCCTTACCTTTACCCTTACCCTTACCCTTACCCTTACCCTTACCCTTACCCTTACCCTTGCTTTTACCCTTAAGCTTACCCTTACCCTTACCCTTACCCTTACCCTTACCCTTACCCTTACCCTTACTTTTACCCTTAAGCTTACCCTTACCCTTACCCTTACCCTTACCCTTACCCTTACCCTTACCCTTACCCTTACCTTGCTTTTACCCTTAAGCTTACCCTTACTCTTACCCTTACCCTTACCCTTACCCTTACCCTTACCCTTACCCTTACCCTTGCTTTTACCCTTCAGCTTACCCTTACCCTTACCCTTACCCTTACCCTTACCCTTACCCTTACCCTTACCCTTACCCTTACCCTTACCCTTACCCTTACCCTTACCCTTACCCTTACCCTTACCCTTACCCTTACCCTTACCCTTGCTTTTACCCTTAGGCTTACCCTTACCTTTACCTTACTCTTACCCTTACCCTTACCCTTACCCTTACCCTTACCCTTACCCTTACCCTTACCCTTGCTTTTACCCTTAAGCTTACCCTTACCCTTACCCTTACCCTTACCCTTACCCTTACCCTTACCCTTACCCTTGCTTTTACCCTTAAGCTTACCCTTACCCTTACCCTTACCCTTACCCTTACCCTTGCTTTTACCCTTAGGCTTACCCTTACCCTTACCCTTACCCTTACCCTTGCTTTTACCCTTAAGCTTACCCTTACCCTTACCCTTACCCTTACCCTTACCCTTACCCTTACCCTTACCCTTACCCTTACCCTTACCCTTACCCTTACCCTTACCCTTACCCTTGCTTTTACCCTTAGGCTTACCCTTACCTTTACCCTTACCCTTACCCTTACCCTTACCCTTACCCTTACCCTTACCCTTACCCTTACCCTTACCCTTACCCTTACCCTTACCCTTACCCTTACCCTTGCTTTTACCCTTAAGCTTACCCTTACTCTTACCCTTACCCTTACCCTTACCCTTACCCTTTCCCTTGCTTTTACCCTTAAGCTTACCCTTACCCTTTCCCTTACCCTTACCCTTACCCTTACCCTTACCCTTACCCTTACCCTTACCCTTACCCTTACCCTTACCCTTACCCTTACCCTTCCCTTGCTTTTACCCTTAAGCTTACCCTTACCCTTACCCTTACCCTTACCCTTGCTTTTACCCTTAAGCTTACCCTTACCCTTACCCTTACCCTTACCCTTACCCTTACCCTCACCCTTACCCTTACCCTTACCCTTACCCTTACCCTTACCCTTGCTTTTACCCTTAAGCTTACCCTTACCCTTACCCTTACCCTTACCCTTACCCTTGCTTTTACCCTTAAGCTTACCCTTACCCTTACCCTTACCCTTACCCTTAAGCTTACCCTTACCCTTACCCTTACCCTTACCCTTACCCTTACCCTTACCCTTACCCTTACCCTTACCCTTGCTTTTACCCTTAAGCTTACCCTTACCCTTACCCTTACCCTTACCCTTACCCTCACCCTTACCCTTACCCTTGCTTTTACCCTTAGGCTTACCCTTACCTTTACCCTTACCCTTACCCTTACCCTTACCCTTACCCTTACCCTAACCCTTACCCTTACCCTTACCCTTACCCTTGCTTTTACCCTTAAGCTTACCCTTACCCTTACCCTTACCCTTACCCTTACCCTTACCCTTACCCTTGCTTTTACCCTTAAGCTTACCCTTACCCTTACACTTACCTTTACCCTTACTCTTGCTTTTACCCTTAAGCTTACCCTTACCCTTACCCTTACCCTTACCCTTACCCCTACCCTTACCCTTACCCTTGCTTTTACCCTTAAGCTTACCCTTACCCTTACCCTTACCCTTACCCTTACCCTTACCCTTGCTTTTACCCTTAGGCTCACCCTTACCTTTACCCTTACCCTTACCCTTACCCTTACCCTTACCCTTACCCTTACCCTTGCTTTTACCCTTAAGCTTACCCTTACCCTTACCCTTACCCTTACCCATACCCTTGCTTTTACCCTTAAGCTTACCCTTACCCTTACCCTTACTCTTACCCTTACCCTTGCTTTTACCCTTAGGCTTACCCTTACCCTCACCCTTACCCTTACCCTTGCTTTTACCCTTAAGCTTACCCTTACCCTTACCCTTACCCTTACCCTTACCCTTACCCTTACCCTTACACTTACCCTTACCCTTACCCTCACCCTTACCCTTACCCTTACCCTTACCCTTACCCTTACCCTTACCCTTACCCTTACCCTTACCCTTACCCTTACCCTTACCCTTACCCTTACCCTAACCCTTGCTTTTACCCTTAGGCTTACCCTTACCTTTACCCTTACCCTTACCCTTACCCTTACCCTTACCCTTACCCTTACCCTTACCCTTACCCTTGCTTTTACCCTTAAGCTTACCCTTACCCTTACCCTTACCCTTACACTTACCCTTACCCTTAGCCTTGCTTTTACCCTTAAGCTTACCCTTACCCTTACCCTTACCCTTACCCTTACCCTTACCCTTACCCTTACCCTTGCTTTTACCCTTAAGCTTACCCTTACCCTTACCCTTACCCTTACCCTTACCCTTGCTTTTACACTTAGGCTTACCCTTACCCTTACCCTTACCCATACCCTTGCTTTTACCCTTAAGCTTACCCTTACCCTTACCCTTACCCTTACCCTTACCCTTACCCTTACCCTTACCCTTACCCTTACCCTTACCCTTACCCTTACCCTTACCCTTACCTTTACCCTTACCCTTACCCTTACCCTTACCCTTACCCTTACCCTTACCCTAACCCTTGCTTTTACCCTTAGGCTTACCCTTAACTTTACCCTTACCCTTACCCTTACCCTTACCCTTACCCTTACCCTTACCCTTACCCTTACCCTTGCTTTTACCCTTAAGCTTACCCTTACCCTTACCCTTACCCTTACCCTTACCCTTACCCTTACCCTTACCCTTACCCTTACCCTTACCCTTACCCTTACCCTTACCCTTACCCTTGCTTTTACCCTTAAGCTTACCCTTACCCTTACCCTAACCCTTACCCTTACCCTTACCCTTGCTTTTACCCTTAAGCTTACCCTTACCCTTACCCTTACCCTTACCCTTACCCTTACCCTTACCCTTACCCTTACCCTTACCCTTACCCTTACCCTTACCCTTGCTTTTACCCTTAGGCTTACCCTTACCCTTACCCTTACCCTTACCCTTGCTTTTACCCTTAAGCTTACCCTTACCCTTACCCTTACCCTTACCCTTACCCTTTCCCTTACCCTTACCCTTACCCTTACCCTTACCCTTACCCTTACCCTTACCCTAACCCTTGCTTTTACCCTTAGGCTTACCCTTACCTTTACCCTTACCCTTACCCTTACCCTTACCCTTACCCTTACCCTTGCATTTACCCTTAAGCTTACCCTTACCCTTACCCTTACCCTTACCCTTACCCTTACCCTTACCCTTACCCTTGCTTTTACCCTCAAGCTTACCCTTACCCTTACCCTTACCCTTACCCTTACCCTTAACCTTACCCTTACCCTTGCTTTTACCCTTAAGCTTACCCTTACCCTTACCCTTACCCTTACCCTTAAGCTTACCCTTACCCTTAAGCTTACCCTTACCCTTACCCTTACCCTTACCCTTACCCTTACCCTTACCCTTACCCTTACCCTTACCCTTACCCTTACCCTTACCCTTACCCTTACCCTTGCTTTTACCCTTAAGCTTACCCTTACCCTTACCCTTACCCTTACCTTTACCCTTGCTTTTACCCTTAAGCTTACCCTTACCCTTACCCTTACCCTTACCCTTAAGCTTACCCTTACCCTTACCCTTACCCTTACCCTTACCCTTACCCTTACCCTTACCCTTACCCTTACCCTTACCCTTACCCTTACCCTTACCCTTACCCTTACCCTTACCCTTGCTTTTACCCTTAAGCTCACCCTTACCCTTACCCTTACCCTTACCCTTACCCTTACCCTTACCCTTACCCTTACCCTTACCCTTACCCTTACCCTTACCCTTGCTTTTACCCTTAGGCTTACCCTTACCTTCACCCTTACCCTTACCCTTACCCTTACCCTTACCCTTGCTTTTACCCTTAAGCTTACCCTTACCCTTACCCTTACCCTTACCCTTACCCTTACCCTTACCCTTACCCTTGCTTTTACCCTTAAGCTTACCCTTACCCTTACCTTTACCCTTACCCTTACCCTTACCCTTACCCTTACCCTTACCCTTACCCTTACCCTTGCTTTTACCCTTAAGCTTACCCTTACCCTTACCCTTACCCTTACCCTTACCCTTACCCTTACCCTTACCCTTACCCCTACCCTTGCTTTTACCCTTAAGCTTAACCTTACCCTTACCCTTACCCTTACCCTTACCCTTACCCTTACCCTTACACTTGCTTTTACCCTTAAGCTTACCCTTACCCTTACCCTTACCCTTACCCTTACCCTTACCCTTACCCTTGCTTTTACCCTTAAGCTCACCCTTACCCTTACCCTTACCCTCACCCTTACCCTTGCTTTTACCCTTAGGCTTACCCTTACCCTTACCCTTACCCTTACCCTTACCCTTACCCTTACCCTTACCCTTACCTTTACCCTTACCCTTGCTTTTACCCTTAAGCTTACCCTTACCCTTACCCTTACCCTTACCCTCACCCTTACCCTTGCTTTTACCCTTAAGCTTACCCTTACCCTTACCCTTACCCTTACCCGTACCCTTACCCTTACCCTTACCCTTACCCTAACCCTTGCTTTTACCCTTAAGCTTAAACTTACCCTTACCCTTACCCTTACCCTTAAGCTTACCCTTACCCTTACCCTTGCTTTTACCCTTAGGCTTACCCTTACCTTTACCCTTACCCTTACCCTTACCCTTACCCTTACCCTTACCCTTACCCTTACCCTTACCCTTACCCTTACCCTTACCCTTACCCTTACCCTTACCCTTGCTTTTACCCTTAAGCTTACCCTTACTCTTACCCTTACCCTTACCCTTACCCTTACCCTTTCCCTTGCTTTTACCCTTAAGCTTACCCTTACCCTTTCCCTTACCCTTACCCTTACCCTTACCCTTACCCTTACCCTTACCCTTCCCTTGCTTTTACCCTTAAGCTTACCCTTACCCTTACCCTTACCCTTACCCTTGCTTTTACCCTTAAGCTTACCCTTACCCTTACCCTTACCCTTACCCTTACCCTCACCCTTACCCTTACCCTTACCCTTACCCTTACCCTTACCCTTACCCTTGCTTTTACCCTTAAGCTTACCCTTACCCTTACCCTTACCCTTACCCTTACCCTTGTTTTACCCTTAAGCTTACCCTTACCCTTACCCTTACCCTTACCCTTAAGCTTACCCTTACCCTTACCCTTACCCTTACCCTTACCCTTACCCTTACCCTTACCCTTGCTTTTACCCTTAAGCTTACCCTTACCCTTACCCTTACCCTTACCCTTACCCTTACCCTTACCCTTACCCTTACCCTTACCCTTACCCTTACCCTTGCTTTTACCCTTAGGCTTACCCTTACCTTTACCCTTACCCTTACCCTTACCCTTACCCTTACCCTTACCCTTACCCTTACCCTTACCCTTGCTTTTACCCTTAAGCTTACCCTTACCCTTACCCTTACCCTTACCCTTACCCTTATCCTTACCCTTGCTTTTACCCTTAAGCTTACCCTTACCCTTACCCTTACCCTTACTCTTACTCTTGCTTTTACCCTTAAGCTTACCCTTACCCTTACCCTTACCCTTACCCTTACCCTTACCCTTACCCTTGCTTTTACCCTTAAGCTTACCCTTACCCTTACCCTTACCCTTACCCTTACCCTTACCCTTACCCTTACCCTTACCCTTGCTTTTACCCTTAGGCTCACCCTTACCTTTACCCTTACCCTTACCCTTACCCTTACCCTTACCCTTGCTTTTACCCTTAAGCTTACCCTTACCCTTACCCTTACCCTTACCCATACCCTTGCTTTTACCCTTAAGTTTACCCTTACCCTTACCCTTACTCTTACCCTTACCCTTGCTTTTACCCTTAGGCTTACCCTTACCCTCACCCTTACCCTTACCCTTGCTTTTACCCTTAAGCTTACCCTTACCCTTACCCTTACCCTTACCCTTACCCTTACCCTTACCCTTACCCTTACCCTTACCCTTACCCTTACCCTTACCCTTACCCTTACCCTTACCCTTACCCTTACCCTTACCCTTACCCTTACCCTTACCCTTACCCTTACCCTTACCCTTACCCTTACCCTAACCCTTGCTTTTACCCTTAGGCTTACCCTTACCTTTACCCTTACCCTTACCCTTACCCTTACCCTTACCCTTACCCTTACCCTTACCCTTACCCTTACCCTTACCCTTGCTTTTACCCTTAAGCTTACCCTTACCCTTACCCTTACCCTTACACTTACCCTTACCCTTAGCCTTGCTTTTACCCTTAAGCTTACCCTTACCCTTACCCTTACCCTTACCCTTACCCTTACCCTTACCCTTACCCTTACCCTTACCCTTACCCTTACCCTTGCTTTTACCCTTAAGCTTACCCTTACCCTTACCCTTACCCTTACCCTTGCTTTTACACTTAGGCTTACCCTTACCCTTACCCTTACCCTTACCCATACCCTTGCTTTTACCCTTAAGCTTACCCTTACCCTTACCCTTACCCTTACCCTTACCCTTACCCTTACCCTTACCCTTACCCTTACCCTTACCCTTACCCTTACCCTTACCCTTACCCTTACCCTTACCCTTACCCTTACCCTTACCCTTACCCTTACCCTTACCCTTACCCTTACCCTTACCCTTACCCTTACCCTTACCCTAACCCTTGCTTTTACCCTAGGCTTACCCTTAACTTTACCCTTACCCTTACCCTTACCCTTACCCTTACCCTTACCCTTACCCTTACCCTTGCTTTTACCCTTAAGCTTACCCTTACCCTTACCCTTACCCTTACCCTTACCCTTACCCTTACCCTTACCCTTACCCTTACCCTTACCCTTACCCTTACCCTTACCCTTACCCTTACCCTTACCCTTACCCTTGCTTTTACCCTTAAGCTTACCCTTACCCTTACCCTAACCCTTACCCTTACCCTTACCCTTGCTTTTACCCTTAAGCTTACCCTTACCCTTACCCTTACCCTTACCCTTACCCTTACCCTTACCCTTACCCTTACCCTTACCCTTACCCTTACCCTTACCCTTACCCTTGCTTTTACCCTTAGGCTTACCCTTACCCTTACCCTTACCCTTACCCTTGCTTTTACCCTTAAGCTTACCCTTACCCTTACCCTTACCCTTACCCTTACCCTTACCCTTACCCTTACCCTTACCCTTACCCTTACCCTTACCCTTACCCTTGCTTTTACCCTTAGGCTTACCCTTACCTTTACCCTTACCCTTACCCTTACCCTTACCCCTACCCTTACCCTTACCCTTACCCTTACCCTTGCATTTACCCTTAAGCTTACCCTTACCCTTACCCTTACCCTTACCCTTACCCTTACCCTTACCCTTACCCTTACCCTTACCCTTGCTTTTACCCTCAAGCTTACCCTTACCCTTACCCTTACCCTTACCCTTACCCTTACCCTTACCCTTAACCTTACCCTTACCCTTGCTTTTACCCTTAAGCTTACCCTTACCCTTACCCTTACCCTTACCCTTAAGCTTACCCTTACCCTTACCCTTACCCTTACCCTTACCCTTACCCTTACCCTTACCCTTACCCTTACCCTTACCCTTACCCTTACCCTTACCCTTGCTTTTACCCTTAAGCTTACCCTTACCCTTACCCTTACCCTTACCTTTACCCTTGCTTTTACCCTTAAGCTTACCCTTACCCTTACCCTTACCCTTACCCTTAAGCTTACCCTTACCCTTACCCTTACCCTTACCCTTACCCTTACCCTTACCCTTACCCTTACCCTTACCCTTACCCTTACCCTTACCCTTGCTTTTACCCTTAAGCTCACCCTTACCCTTACCCTTACCCTTACCCTTACCCTTACCCTTACCCTTACCCTTACCCTTACCCTTACCCTTACCCTTACCCTTGCTTTTACCCTTAGGCTTACCCTTACCTTCACCCTTACCCTTACCCTTACCCTTACCCTTACCCTTGCTTTTACCCTTAAGCTTACCCTTACCCTTACCCTTACCCTTACCCTTACCCTTACCCTTACCCTTACCCTTACCCTTACCCTTACCCTTACCCTTGCTTTTACCCTTAAGCTTACCCTTACCCTTACCTTTACCCTTACCCTTACCCTTACCCTTACCCTTACCCTTACCCTTACCCTTACCCTTGCTTTTACCCTTAAGCTTACCCTTACCCTTACCCTTACCCTTACCTTTACCCTCACCCTTACCCTTACCCCTACCCTTGCTTTTACCCTTAAGCTTAACCTTACCCTTACCCTTACCCTTACCCTTACCCTTACCCTTACACTTGCTTTTACCCTTAAGCTTACCCTTACCCTTACCCTTACCCTTACCCTTACCCTTACCCTTGCTTTTACCCTTAAGCTTACCCTTACCCTTACCCTTACCCTCACCCTTACCCTTGCTTTTACCCTTAGGCTTACCCTTACCCTTACCCTTACCCTTACCCGTACCCTTACCCTTACCCTTACCTTTACCCTTACCCTTGCTTTTACCCTTAAGCTTACCCTTACCCTTACCCTTACCCTTACCCTCACCCTTACCCTTGCTTTTACCCTTAAGCTTACCCTTACCCTTACCCTTACCCGTACCCTTACCCTTACCCTTACCCTTACCCTAACCCTTGCTTTTACCCTTAAGCTTACCCTTACCCTTACCCTTACCCTTACCCTTAAGCTTACCCTTACCCTTACCCTTACCCTTACCCTTACCCTTACCCTTACCCTTACCCTTACCCTTACCCTTACCCTTACCCTTACCCTTACCCTTACCCTTGCTTTTACCCTTAGGCTTACCCTTACCCTTACCCTTACCCTTACCCTTACCCCTACCCTTGCTTTTACCCTTAAGCTTACCCTTACCCTTACCCTTACCCTTAAGCTTACCCTTACCCTTACCCTTACCCTTACCCTTACCCTTACCCTTACCCTTACCCTTGCTTTTACCCTTAAGCTTACCCTTACCCTTACCCTTACCCTTACCCTTACCCTTAACCTTACCCTTACCCTTACCCTTACCCTTGCTTTTACCCTTAGGCTTACCCTTACCTTTACCCTTATCCTTACCCTTACCCTTACCCTTACCCTTACCCTTACCCTTACCCTTACCCTTGATTTTACCCTTAAGCTTACCCTTACCCTTACCCTTACCCTTACCCTTACCCTTACCCTTACCCTTACCCTTACCCTTACCCTTACCCTTACCCTTACCCTTACCCTTACCCTTACCCTTGCTTTTACCCTTAAGCTTACCCTTACCCTTACCCTTACCCTTACCCTTACCCTTACCCTTACCCTTACCCTTACCCTTGCTTTTACCCTTAAGCTTACCCTTACCCTTACCCTTACCCTTACCCTTACCCTTACCCTTACCCTTACCCTTACCCTTACCCTTACCCTTACCCTTGCTTTTACCCTTAAGCTTACCCTTACCCTTACCCTTACCCTTACCCTTACCCTTGCTTTTACCCTTACCCTTACCCTTACCCTTACCCTTGCTTTTACCCTTAAGCTTACCCTTACACTTACCCTTACCCTTACCCTTACCCTTACCCTTACCCTTACCCTTACCCTTACCCTTACCCTTACCCTTACCCTTACCCTTACCCTTACCCTTGTCCTTGCTTTTACCCTTAAGCTTACCCTTACCCTTACCCTTACCCTTACCCTTACCCTCACCCTTACCCTTGCTTTTACCCTTAAGCTTACCCTTACCCTTACCCTTACCCTTACCCTTACCCTTACCCTTACCCTTACCCTTACCCTTACCCTAACCCTTGCTTTTACCCTTAAGCTTACCCTTACCCTTACCCTTACCCTTAAGCTTACCCTTACCCTTACCCTTACCCTTACCCTTACCCTTACCCTTACCCTTACCCTTACCCTTACCCTTGCTTTTACCCTTAAGCTTACCCTTGGCCTTACCCTTACCCTTAAGCTTACCCTTACCCTTACCCTTACCCTTACCCTTACCCTTACCCTTACCCTTGCTTTTACCCTTAAGCTTACCCTTACCCTTACCCTTACCCTTACCCTTACCCTTAACCTTACCCTTACCCTTACCCTTACCCTTGCTTTTACCCTTAGGCTTACCCTTACCTTTACCCTTACCCTTACCCTTACCCTTACCCTTACCCTTACCCTTACCCTTACCCTTACCCTTACCCTTACCCTTACCCTTACCCTTGCCCTTACCCTTACCCTTACCCTTGCTTTTACCCTTAAGCTTACCCTTACCCTTACCCTTACCCTTACCCTTACCCTTACCCTTACCCTTACCCTTACCCTTACCCTTACCCTAACCCTTGCTTTTACCCTTAAGCTTACCCTTACCCTTACCCTTACCCTTACCCTTAAGCTTACCCTTACCCTTACACTTACCCTTACCCTTACCCTTACCCTTACCCTTACCCTTACCCTTACCCTTGCCTTTACCCTTAAGCTTACCCTTACCCTTACCCTTACCCTTACCCTTACCCTTACCCTTACCCTTGCTTTTACCCTTAAGCTTACCCTTACCCTTACCCTTACCCTTAAGCTTACCCTTACCCTTACCCTTACCCTTACCCTTACCCTTACCCTTACCCTTACCCTTACCCTTACCCTTACCCTTGCTTTTACCCTTAAGCTTACCCTTACCCTTACCCTTACCCTTACCCTTACCCTTACCCTTACCCTTACCCTTACCCTTACCCTTACCCTTACCATTACCCTTACCCTTACCCTTACCCTTGCTTTTACCCTTAGGCTTACCCTTACCTTTACCCTTACCCTTACCCTTACCCTTACCCTTACCCTTACCCTTACCCTTGCTTTTACCCTTAAGCTTACCCGTACCCTTACCCTTACCCTTACCCTTACCCTTACCTTTACCCTTACCCTTACCCTTACCCTTACCCTTGCTTTTGCCCTTAAGCTTACCCTTACCCTTACCCTTACCCTTACCCTTACCCTTACCCTTACCCTTACCCTTACCCTTACCCTTACCCTTACCCTTACCCTTGCTTTTACCCTTAAGCTTACCCTTACCCTTACCCTTACCCTTACCCTTACCCTTACCCTTACCCTTACCCTTACCCTTACCCTTACCCTTACCCTTACCCTTACCCTTACCCTTGCTTTTACCCTTAAGCTTACCCTTACCCTTACCCTTACCCTTACCCTTACCCTTACCCTTACCCTTACCCTTACCCTTACCCTTACCCTTGCTTTTACCCTTGAGCTTACCCTTACCCTTACCCTTACCCTTACCCTTACCCTTACCCTTACCCTTTCCCTTACCCTTACCCAAACCCTTACCCTTACCCTTACCCTTACCCTTGCTTTTACCCTTAGGCTTACCCTTACCTTTACCCTCACCCTTACCCTTACCCTTACCCTTACCCTTACCCTTACCCTTGCTTTTACCCTTAAGCTTACCCTTACCCTTACCCTTACCCTTACCCTTTCCCTTACCTTTACCCTTACCCTTTCCCTTGCTTTTACCCTTAAGCTTACCCTTACCCTTACCCTTACCCTTACCTTTACCCTTACCCTTACCCTTACCCTTACCCTTACCCTTGCTTTTACCCTTAAGCTTACCCTTACCCTTACCCTTACCCTTACCCTTACCCTTACCCTTACCCTTACCCTTACCCTTACCCTTACCCTTACCCTTACCCTTAGCCTTACCCTTACCCTTACCCTTACCCTTACCCTTGCTTTTACCCTTAAGCTTACCCTTACCCTTACCCATACCCTTACCCTTACCCTTACCCTTACCCTTGCTTTTACCCTTAAGCTTACCCTTACCCTTACCCTTACCCTTACCCTTACCCTTGCTTTTACCCTTAAGCTTACCCTTACCCTTACCCTTTTCCTTACCCTTAAGCTTAACCTTACCCTTACCCTTACCCTTACCCTTACCCTTACCCTTACCCTTACCCTTACCCTTGCTTTTACCCTTAAGCTTACCCTTACCCTTACCCTTACCCTTACCCTTACCCTTACACTTACCCTTACCCTTACCCTTACCCTTACCCTTACCCTTGCATTTACCCTTAGGCTTACCCTTACCTTTACCCTTACCCTTACCCTTACCCTTACCCTTACCCTTACCCTTACCCTTACCCTTACCCTTACCCTTGCTTTTACCCTTAAGCTTACCCTTACCCTTACCCTTACCCTTACCCTTACCCTTACCCTTACCCTTGCTTTTACCCTAAAGCTTACCCTTACCCTTACCCTTACCCTTACCCTTACCCTTACCCTTACCCTTACCCTTACCCTTACCCTTACCCTTACCCTTACCCTTGCTTTTACCCTTAAGCTTACCCTTACCCTTACCCTTACCCTTACCCTTACCCTTACCCTTACCCTTACCCTTGCTTTTACCCTTAAGCTTACCCTTACCCTTACCCTTACCCTTACCCTTACCCTTACCCTTACCCTTACCCTTACCCTTACCCTTACCCTTACCCTTACCCTTACCCTTACCCTTACCCTTGCTTTTACCCTTAGGCTTACCCTTACCTTAACCCTTACCCTTACCCTTACCCTTACCCTTACCCTTACCCTTACCCTTACCCTTACCCTTGCTTTTACCCTTAAGCTTACCCTTACCCTTACCCTTACCCTTACCCTTACCCTTACCCTTGCTTTTACCCTTAAGCTTACCCTTACCCTTAACCTTACCCTTACCCTTACCCTTGCTTTTACCCTTAGGCTTACCCTTACCCTTACCCTTACCCTTACCCTTGCTTTTACCCTTAAGCTTACCCTTACCCTTACTCTTACCCTTACCCTTACCCTTACCCTTACCCTTACCCTTACCCTTACCCTTACCCTTACCCTTACCCTTACCCTTACCCTTACCCTTACCCTTACCCTTACCCTTACCCTTACCCTTACCCTTACCCTTACCCTTGCTTTTACCCTTAGGCTTACCCTTACCTTTACCCTTACCCTTACCCTTACCCTTACCCTTACCCTTACCCTTACCCTTGCTTTTACCCTTAAGCTTACCCTTACCCTTACCCTTACCCTTACCCTTACCCTTACCCTCACCCTTACCCTCACCCTTGCTTTTACCCTTAAGCTTACCCTTACCCTTACCCTTACCCTTACCCTTACCCTTACACTTGCTTTTACCCTTAAGCTTACCCTTACCCTTACCCTTACCCTTACCCTTACCCTTACCCTTACCCTTACCCTTGCTTTTACCCTTAGGCTTACCCTTACCCTTACCCTCACCCTTACCCTTGCTTTTACCCTTAAGCTTACCCTTACCCTTACCCTTACCCTTACCCTTACCCTTACCCTTACCCTTACCCTTACCCTTACCCTTACCCTTACCCTTACCCTTGCTTTTACCCTTAGGCTTACCCTTACCTTTACCCTTACCCTTACCCTTACCCTTACCCTTACCCTTACCCTTACCCTTACCCTTGCTTTTACCCTTAAGCTTACCCTTACCCTTACCCTTACCCTTACCCTTACCCTTACCCTTACCCTTACCCTTACCCTTACTTTTACCCTTAAGCTTACCCTTACCTTTACCCTTACCCTTACCCTTACCCTTACCCTTACCCTTACCCTTACCCTTGCTTTTACCCTTAAGCTTACCCTTACCCTTACCCTTACCCTTACCCTTAAGCTTACCCTTACCCTTACCCTTACCCTTACCCTTACCCTTACCCTTACCCTTACCCTTGCTTTTACCCTTAAGCTTACCCTTACCCTTACCCTTACCCTTACCCTTACCCTTGCTTTTACCCTTAAGCTTACCCTTACCCTTACCCTTACCCTTACGTTTAAGCTTACCCTTACCCTTACCCTTACCCTTACCCTTACCCTTACCCTTACCCTTACCCTTACCCTTACCCTTACCCTTACCCTTACCCTTACCCTTGCTTTTACCCTTAAGCTTACCCTTACCCTTACCCTTACCCTTAACCTTAAGCTTACCCTTACCCTTACCCTTACCCTTACCCTTACCCTTGCTTTTACCCTTAAGCTTACCCTTACCCTTACACTTACCCTTACCCTTAAGCTTACCCTTACCCTTACCCTTACCCTTACCCTTACCCTTGCTTTTACCCTTAAGCTTACCCTTACCCTTACCCTTACCCTTACCCTTAAGCTTACCCTTACCCTTACCCTTACCCTTACCCTTACCCTTACCCTTACCCTTACCCTTACCCTTACCCTTGCTTTTACCCTTAAGCTTACCCTTACCCTTACCCTTACCCTTACCCTTACCCTTGCTTTTACCCTTGAGCTTACCCTTACCCATACCCTTACCCTTACCCTTAAGCTTACCCTTACCCTTACCCTTACCCTTACCCTTACCCTTACCCTTACCCTTACCCTTGCTTTTACCCTTAAGCTTACCCTTACCCTTACCCTTACCCTTACCCTTACCCTTACCCTTACCCTTACCCTTACCCTTACCCTTGCTTTTACCCTTAGGCTTACCCTTACCTTTACCCTTACCCTTACCCTTACCCTTACCCTTACCCTTACCCTTACCCTTACCCTTGCTTTTACCCATCAGCTTACCCTTACCCTTACCCTTTCCCTTACCCTTACCCTTACCCTTGCTTTTACCTTTAAGCTTACCCTTACCCTCATCCTTACCCTTACCCTTACCCTTGCTTTTACCCTTAGGCTTACCCTTACCCTTACCCTTACCCTTACCCTTGCTTTTACCCTTAAGCTTACCCTTACCCTTACCCTTACCCTTACCCTTACCCTTACCCTTACCCTTACCCTTACCCTTACCCTTACCCTTACCCTTACCCTTACCCTTACCCTTACCCTTACCCTTACCCTTACCCTTACCCTTACCTTTACCCTTACCCTTACCCTTACCCTTACCCTTACCCTTACCCTTACCCTTACCCTTGCTTTTACCCTTAAGCTTACCCTTACCCTTACCCTTACCCTTACCCTTACCCTTACCCTTACCCTTACCCTTACCCTTACCCTCACCCTTGCTTTTACCCTTAAGCTTACCCTTACCCTTACCCTTACCCTTACCCTTACCCTTACCCTTACCCTTACCCTTGCTTTTACCCTTAAGCTTACCCTTACCCTTACCCTTACCCTTACCCTTGCTTTTACCCTTAGGCTTACCCTTACCCTTACCCTTACCCTTGCTTTTACCCTTAAGCTTACCCTTACCCTTACCCTTACCCTTACTCTTACCCTTACCCTTACCCTTACCCTTACCCTTACCCTTACCCTTGCTTTTACCCTTAGGCTCACCCTTACCTTTACCCTTACCCTTACCCTTACCCTTGCCCTTACCCTTACCCTTACCCTTACCCTTGCTTTTACCCTTAAGCTTACCCTTACCCTTACCCTTACCCTTACCCTTACCCTTACCCTTACCCTTACCCTTACCCTTGCTTTTACCCTTAAGCTTACCCTTACCCTTACCCTTACCCTTACCCTTACCCTTACCCTTACCCTTACCCTTACCCTTACCCTTACCCTTACCCTTGCTTTTACCCTTAAGCTTACCCTTACCCTTACCCTTACCCTTACCCTTAAGCTTACCCTTACCCTTACCCTTACCCTTACCCTTACCCATACCCTTACCCTTACCCTTGCTTTTACCCTTAAGCTTACCCTTACCCTTACCCTTACCCTTACCCTTACCCTTGCTTTTACCCTTACCCTTATCCTTACCCTTAAGCTTACCCTTACCCTTACCCTTACCCTTACCCTAACCCTTACCCTTACCCTTACCCTTACCCTTACCCTTACCCTTACCCTTGCTTTTACCCTTAAGCTTACCCTTACCCTTACCCTTACCCTTACCCTTACCCTTACCCTTGCTTTTACCCTTAGGCTTACCCTTACCTTTACCCTTACCCTTACCCTTACCCTTACCCTTACCCTTACCCTCACCCTTACCCTTACCCTTACCCTTGCTTTTACCCTCAAGCTTACCCTTACCCTTACCCTTACCCTTACCCTTACCCTTACCCTTACCCTTACCCTTACCCTCACCCTTGCTTTTACCCTTAAGCTTACCCTTACCCTTACCCTTACCCTTACCCTTACCCTTACCCTTACCCTTACCCTTACCCTTACCCTTACCCTTACCCTTACCCTTACCCTTACCCTTACCCTTACCCTTACCCTTACCCTTGCTTTTACCCTTAAGCTTACCCTTACCCTTACCCTTACCCATACCCTTACCCTTACCCTTACCCTTACCCTTACCCTTACCCTTACCCTTACCCTTGCTTTTACCCTTAGGCTTACCCTTACCTTTACCCTTACCCTTACCCTTACCCTTACCCTTACCCTTACCCTTGCTTTTACCCTTAAGCTTACCCTTACCCTTACCCTTACCCTTACCCTTACCCTTACCCTTGCTTTTACCCTTAAGCTTACCCTTACCCTTACCCTTACCCTTACCTTTACCCTTGCTTTTACCCTTAGGCTTACCCTTACCCTTACCCTTACCCTTACCCTTAAGCTTACCCTTACCCTTACCCTTACCCTTACCCTTACCCTTACCCTTACCCTTACCCTTACCCTTACCCTTACCCTTGCTTTTACCCTTAAGCTTACCCTTACCCTTACCCTTACACTTACCCTTACCCTTACCCTTACCCTTACCTTTACCCTTACCCTAACCCTTACCCTTACCCTTGCTTTTACCCTTAGGCTTACCCTTACCTTTACCTTTACCCTTACCCTTACCCTTAAGCTTACCCTTACCCTTACCCTTACCCTTACCCTTACCCTTACCCTTACCCTTACCCTTACCCTTACCCTTGCTTTTACCCTTAAGCTTACTCTTACCCTTACCCTTACACTTACCCTTACCCTTACCCTTACCCTTACCCTTACCCTTACCCTTACCCTTACCCTTACCCTTACCCTTACCCTTACCCTTACCCTTACCCTAACCCTTACCCTTACCCTTGCTTTTACCCTTAGGCTTACCCTTACCTTTACCCTTACCCTTACCCTTACCCTTACCCTTAAGCTTACCCTTACCCTTACCCTTACCCTTACCCTTACCCTTACCCTTACCCTTACCCTTACCCTTGCTTTTACCCTTAAGCTTACCCTTACCCTTACCCTTACCCTTACCCTCAGCCTTACCCTTACCCTTACCCTTGCTTTTACCCTTAAGCTTACCCTTACCCTTACCCTTACCCTTACCCTTACCCTTACCCTTACCCTTACCCTTACCCTTACCCTTACCCTTACCCTTACCCTTACCCTTACCCTTGCTTTTACCCTTAAGCTTACCCTTACCCTTACCCTTACCCTTAATCTTACCCTTACCCATACCCTTACCCTTACCCTTACCCTTACCCTTACCCTTGCTTTTACCCTTAGGCTTACCCTTACCTTTACCCTTACCCTTACCCTTACCCTTACCCTTACCCTTACCCTTGCTTCAACCCTTAAGCTTACCCTTACCCTCACCCTTACCCTTACCCTTACCCTTGCTTTTACCCTTAAGCTTACCCTTACCCTTACCCTAACCCTTACCCTTACCCTTGTTTTACCCTTAGGCTTACCCTTACCCTTACCCTTACGCTTACCCTTGCTTTTACCCTTAAGCTTACCCTTACCCTTACCCTTACCCTTACCCTTACCCTTACCCTTACCCTTACCCTTACCTTTACCCTTACCCTTGCTTTTACCCTTAGGCTTACCCTAACATTTACCCTTACCCTTACCCTTACCCTTACCCTTACCCTTACCCTTACCCTTACCCTTACCCTTACCCTTACCCTTACCCTTACCCTTACCCTTGCTTTTACCCTTAAGCTTACCCTTACCCTTACCCTTACCCTTACCCTTACCCTTACCCTTGCTTTTACCCTTAAGCTTACCCTTACCCTTACCCTTACCCTCACCCTTACCCTTACCCTTACCCTTGCTTATACCCTTAAGCTTACCCTTACCCTTACCCTTACCCTTACCCTTACCCTTACCCTTACCCTTACCCTTACCCTTACCCTAACCCTTACCCTTACCCTTGCTTTTACCCTTAGGCTTACCCTTACCTTTACCCTTACCCTTACCCTTACCCTTACCCTTGCTTTTACCCTCAAGCTTACCCTTACCCTTACCCTTACCCTTACCCTAACCCTTACCCTTGCTTTTACCCTTAAGCTTACCCTTACCCTTACCCTTACCCTTACCCTTACCCTTACCCTTACCCTTACCCTTACCCTTACCCTTACCCTTGCTTTTACCCTTAAGCTTACCCTTACCCTTACCCTTACCCTTACCCTTACCCTTACCCTTACCCTTACCCTTACCCTTGCTTTTACCCTTAAGCTTACCCTTACCCTTACCCTTACCCTTACCCTTACCCTTACCCTTACCCTTACCCTTGCTTTCACCCTAAGGCTTACCCTTACCTTTACCCTTACCCTTACCCTTATCCTTGCTTTTACCCTTAAGCTTACACTTACCCTTACCCTTACCCTTACCCTTACCCTTACCCTTGCTTTTACCCTTAAGCTTACCCTTACCCTTACCCTTACCCTTACCCTTACCCTTACCCTTACCCTTACCCTTACCCTTACCCTTGCTTTTACCCTTACCCTTACCCTTGCTTTTACCCTTAGGCTTACCCTTACCCTTACCCTTACCCTTACCCTTACCCTTACCCTTACCCTTGCTTTTACCCTTAAGCTTACCCTTACCCTTACCCTTACCCTTACCCTTACCCTTACCCTTACCCTTGCTTTTACCCTTAAGCTTACCCTTACCCTTACCCTTACCCTTACCCCTACCCTTACCCTTACCCTTACCCTTACCCTTACCCTTACCCTTACCCTTACCCTTGCTTTTACCCTTAAGCTTACCCTTACCCTTACCCTTACCCTTACCCTTACCCTTACCCTTACCCTTACCCTTACCCTTACCCTTGCTTTTACCCTTAAGCTTACCCTTACCCTTACCCTTACCCTTACCCTTACCCTTACCCTTACCCTTACCCTTACCCTTACCCTTACCCTTACCCATACCCTTGCTTTTACCCTTAGGCTTACCCTTACCTTTACCCTTACCCTTACCCTTACCCTTACCCTTACCCTTACCCTTACCCTTACCCTTACCCTTGCCCTTGCTTTTACCCTTAAGCTTACCCTTACCCTTACCCTTACCCTTACCCTTACCCTTACCCTTGCTTTTACCCTTAAGCTCACCCTTACCCTTACCCTTACCCTTACCCTTACCCTTGCTTTAACCCTTAGGCTTACCCTTACCCTTACCCTTACCCTTACCCTTACCCTTACCCTTACCCTTACCCTTACCCTTACCCTTACCCTTACCCTTACCCTCACCCTTGCTTTTACCCTTAAGCTTACCCTTACCCTTACCCTTACCCTTACCCTTACCCTTACCCTTACCCTTACCCTTACCCTTACCCTTGCTTTTACCCTTAGGCTTACCCTTACCTTTACCCTTACCCTTACCCTTACCCTTACCCTTACCCTTACCCTTGCTTTTACCCTTAAGCTTACCCTTACCCTTACCCTTACCCTTACCCTTGCTTTTACCCTTAAGCTTACCCTTACCCTTACCCTTACCCTTACCCTTACCCTTACCCTTACCCTTACCCTTACCCTTACCCTTACCCTTGCTTTTACCCTTAAGCTTACCCTTACCCTTACCCTTACCCTTACCCTTACCCTTACCCTTACCCTTGCTTTTACCCTTAAGCTTACCCTTACCCTTACCCTTACCCTTACCCTTACCCTTACCCTTACCCTTACCCTTACCCTTACCCTTACCCTTACCCTTACCCTTACCCTTACCCTTACCCTTGCTTTTACCCTTAGGCTTACCCTTACCTTTACCCTTACCCTTACCCTTACCCTTACCCTTACCCTTACCCTTGCTTTTACCCTTAAGCTTACCCTTACCCTTACCCTTACCCTTACCCTTACCCTTACCCTTGCTTTTACCCTTAAGCTTACCCTTACCCTTACCCTTACCCTTACCCTTACCCTTGCTTTTACCCTTAGGCTTACCCTTTCCCTTACCCTTACCCTTACCCTTGCTTTTACCCTTAAGCTTTCCCTTACACTTACCCTTACCCTTACCCTTACCCTTACCCTTACCCTTACCCTTACCCTTACCCTTGCTTTTACCCTTAGGCTTACCCTTACCTTTACCCTTACCCTTACCCTTACCCTTACCCTTACCCTTACCCTTACCCTTACCCTTACCCTTACCCTTACCCTTACCCTTACCCTTACCCTTACCCTTACCCTTGCCTTTACCCTTAAGCTTACCCTTACCCTTACCCTTACCCTTACCCTTACCCTTACCCTTACCCTTACCCTTACCCTTACCCTTACCCTTGCTTTTACCCTTAGGCTTACCCTTACCTTTACCCTTACCCTTACCCTTACCCTTACCCTTACCCTTACCCTTGCTTTTACCCTTAAGCTTACCCTTACCCTTACCCTTACCCTTACCCTTACCCTTACCCTTGCTTTTACCCTTAAGCTTACCCTTACCCTTACCCTTACCCTTACCCTTACCCTTGCTTTTACCCTTAGGCTTACCCTTACCCTTACCCTTACCCTTACCCTTGCTTTTACCCTTAAGCTTTCCCTTACACTTACCCTTACCCTTACCCTTACCCTTACCCTTACCCTTACCCTTACCCTTACCCTTGCTTTTACCCTTAGGCTTACCCTTACCTTTACCCTTACCCTTACCCTTACCCTTACCCTTACCCTTACCCTTACCCTTACCCTTACCCTTACCCTTACCCTCACCCTTACCCTTACCCTTACCCTTGCTTATACCCTTAAGCTTACCCTTACCCTTACCCTTACCCTTACCCTTACCCTTACCCTTACCCTTACCCTTACCCTTACCCTTACCCTTACCCTTGCTTTTACCCTTAGGCTCACCCTTACCTTTACCCTTACCCTTACCCTTACCCTTACCCTTACCCTTACCCTTACCCTTACCCTTACCCTTACCCTTGCTTTTACCCTTAAGCTTACCCTTACCCTTACCCTTACCCTTACCCTTACCCTAACCCTTACCCTTGCTTTTACCCTTTAGCTTACCCTTACCCTTACCCTCACCCTTACCCTTACCCTTACCCTTACCCTTACCCTTACCCTTACCCTTACCCTTACCCTTGCTTTTACCCTTAAGCTTACCCTTACCCTTACCCTTACCCTTACCCTTACCTTTACCCTTACCCTTACCCTTACCATTGCTTTTACCCTTAAGCTTACCCTTACCCTTACCCTTACCCTTACCCTTACCCTTGCTTTTACCCTTAGGCTTACCCTTACCTTTACCCTTACCCTTACCCTTACCCTTACCCTTACCATTACCCTTACCCTTGCTTTTACCCTTAAGCTTCCCCTTACCCTTACCCTCACCCTTACCCTTAATCTTACCCTTGCTTTTACCCTTAAGCTTACCCTTACCCTTACCCTTACCCTTACCCTTACCCTTGCTTTTACCCTTAGGCTTACCCTTACCCTTACCCTTACCCTTACCCTTGCTTTTACCCTTAAGCTTACCCTTACCCTTACCCTTACTCTTACCCTTACCCTTACCCTTACCCTTACCCTTACCCTTACCCTTACCCTTACCCTTACCCTTACCCTTACCCTTGCTTTTACCCTTAGGCTTACCCTTACCTTTACCCTTACCCTAACCCTTACCCTTACCCTTACCCTTACCCTTACCCTTGCTTTTACCCTTAAGCTTACCCTTACCCTTACCCTTACCCTTACCCTTACCCTTACCCTTACCCTTACCCTTGCTTTTACCCTTAAGCTTACCCTTACCCTTACCCTTACCCTTACCCTTACCCTTACCCTTACCCTTACCCTTACCCTTACCCTTACCCTTACCCTTACCCTTGCTTTTACCCTTAAGCTTACCCTTACCCTTACCCTTACCCTTACCCTTAACCTAACCCTTACCCTTGCTTTTACCCTTAAGCTTACCCTTACCCTTACCCTTACCCTTACCCTTACCCTTACCCTTACCCTTACCTTTACCCTTACCCTTACCCTTACCCTTACCCTTACCCTTACCCTTACCCTTACCCTTACCCTTGCTTTTACCCTTAAGCTTACCCTTACCCTTACCCTTACCCTTACCCTTACCCTTACCCTTACCTTTACCCTTACCCTTGCTTTTACCCTTAGGATTACCCTTACCTTTACCCTTACCCTTACCCTTACCCTTACCCTTACCCTTACCCTTACCTTTACCCTTACCCTTGCTTTTACCCTTAGGCTTACCCTTACCTTTACCCTTACCCTTACCCTTACCCTTACCCTTACCCTTACCCTTACCCTTGCTTTTACCCTTAAGCTTACCCTTACCCTTACCCTTACCCTTACCCTTACCCTTACCCTTGCTTTTACCCTTAAGCTTACCCTTACCCTTACCCTTACCCTTACCCTTACCCTTACCCTTACCCTTACCTTTACCCTTACCCTTACCCTTACCCTTACCCTTACCCTTACCCTTACCCTTACCCTTGCTTTTACCCTTAAGCTTACCCTTACCCTTACCCTTACCCTTACCCTTACCCTTACCCTTACCCTTACCCTTACCCTTGCTTTTACCCTTAAGCTTACCCTTACCCTTACCCTTACCCTTACCCTTACCCTTGCTTTTACCCTTAAGCTTACCCTTACCCTTACCCTTACCCTTACCCTTACCCTTACCCTTACCCTTACCCTTGCTTTTACCCTTAAGCTTACCCTTACCCTTACCCTTACCCTTACCCTTACCCTTACCTTTACCCTTACCCTTGCTTTTACCCTTAGGTTTACCCTTACCTTTACCCTTACCCTTACCCTTACCCTTACCCTTACCCTTACCCTTACCCTTGCTTTTACCCTTAAGCTTACCCTTACCCTTACCCTTACCCTTACCCTTACCCTTACCCTTGCTTTTACCCTTAAGCTTACCCTTACCCTTACCCTTACCCTTACCCATACCCTTGCTTTTACCCTTAGGCTTACCCTTACCCTTACCCTTACCCTTACCCTTACCCTTACCCTTACCCTTACCCTTACCCTTGCTTTTACCCTTAGGCTTACCCTTACCTTTACCCTTACCCTAACCCTTACCCTTACCCTTACCCTTACCCTTACCCTTACCCTTGCTTTTACCCTTAAGCTTACCCTTACCCTTACCCTTACCCTTACCCTTACCCTTACCCTTACCCTTACCCTTGCTTTTACCCTTAAGCTTACCCTTACCCTTACCCTTACCCTTACCCTTACCCTTACCCTTACCCTTACCCTTGCTTTTACCCTTAAGCTTACCCTTACCCTTACCCTTACCCTTACCCTTACCCTTACCCTTACCCTTACCCTTACCCTTACCCTTACCCTTATCCTTGCTTTTACCCTTAGGCTTACCCTCACCTTTACCCTTACCCTTACCCTTACCCTTACCCTTACCCTTGCTTTTACCCTTAAGCTTACCCTTACCCTTAAACTTACCCTTACCCTTAAGCTTTCCCTTACCCTTACCCTTACCCTTACCCTTACCCTTACCCTTACTTTTACCCTTACCCTTACCCTTACCCTTACCCTTGCTTTTACCCTTAAGCTTACCCTTACCCTTACCCTTACCCTTACCCTTAAGCTTACCCTTACCCTTACCCTTACCCTTACCCTCACCCTTACCCTTACCCTTGCTTTTACCCTTAAGCTTACCCTTACCCTTACCCTTACCCTTACCCTTAAGCTTACCCTTACCCTTACCCTTACCCTTACCCTTACCCTTACCCTTGCTTTTACCCTTAAGCTTACCCTTACCCTTACCCTTACCCTTACCCTTAAGCTTACCCTTACCCTTACCCTTACCCTTACCCTTACCCTTACCCTTACCCTTACCCTTACCCTTGCTTTTACCCTTACCCTTACCCTTACCCTTACCCTTACCCTTACCCTTACCCTTGCTTTTACCCTTAAGCTTACCCTTACCCTTACCCTTACCCTTACCCTTACCCTTGCTTTTACCCTTAGGCTTACCCTTACCCTTACCCTTACCCTTACCCTTGCTTTTACCCTTAAGCTTACCCTTACCCTTACCCTTACTCTTACCCTTACCCTTACCCTTACCCTTACCCTTACCCTTACCCTTACCCTTACCCTTACCCTTACCCTTACCCTTACCCTTGCTTTTACCCTTAGGCTTACCCTTACCTTTACCCTTACCCTAACCCTTACCCTTACCCTTACCCTTACCCTTACCCTTGCTTTTACCCTTAAGCTTACCCTTACCCTTACCCTTACCCTTACCCTTACCCTTACCCTTACCCTTACCCTTGCTTTTACCCTTAAGCTTACCCTTACCCTTACCCTTACCCTTACCCTTACCCTTACCCTTACCCTTACCCTTACCCTTACCCTTACCCTTACCCTTACCCTTACCCTTGCTTTTACCCTTAAGCTTACCCTTACCCTTACCCTTACCCTTACCCTTACCCTTACCCTAACCCTTACCCTTGCTTTTACCCTTAAGCTTACCCTTACCCTTACCCTTACCCTTACCCTTACCCTTACCCTTACCTTTACCCTTACCCTTACCCTTACCCTTACCCTTACCCTTACCCTTACCCTTACCCTTACCCTTACCCTTGCTTTTACCCTTAAGCTTACCCTTACCCTTACCCTTACCCTTACCCTTACCCTTACCCTTACCCTTACCCTTGCTTTTACCCTTAAGCTTACCCTTACCCTTACCCTTACCCTTACCCTTACCCTTACCCTTACCCTTACCCTTGCTTTTACCCTTAGGCTTACCCTTACCTTTACCCTTACCCTTACCCTTACCCTTACCCTTACCCTTACCCTTACCCTTGCTTTTACCCTTAAGCTTACCCTTACCCTTACCCTTACCCTTACCCTTACCCTAACCCTTGCTTTTACCCTTAAGCTTACCTTTACCCTTACCCTTACCCTTACCCTTACCCTTGCTTTTACCCTTAGGCTTACCCTTACCTTTACCCTTACCCTTACCCTTACCCTTACCCTTACCCTTACCCTTACCCTTGCTTTTACCCTTAAGCTTACCCTTACCCTTACCCTTACCCTTACCCTTACCCTAACCCTTGCTTTTACCCTTAAGCTTACCCTTACCCTTACCCTTACTCTTACCCTTAAACTTACCCTTACCCTTACCCTTACCCTTACCCTTACCCTTACCCTTACCCTTACCCTTACCCTTACCCTTACCCTTGCTTTTACCCTTAGGCTTACCCTTACCTTTACCCTTACCCTAACCCTTACCCTTACCCTTACCCTTACCCTTACCCTTGCTTTTACCCTTAAGCTTACCCTTACCCTTACCCTTACCCTTACCCTTACCCTTACCCTTGCTTTTACCCTTAAGCTTACCCTTACCCTTACCCTTACCCTTACCCTTACCCTTACCCTTACCCTTACCCTTACCCTTACCCTTACCCTTACCCTTGCCCTTACCCTTACCCTTACCCTTACCCTTGCTTTTACCCTTAAGCTTACCCTTACCCTTACCCTTACCCTTACCCTTACCCTTACCCTTACCCTTACCCTTATCCTTGCTTTTACCCTTATGCTTACCCTTACCTTTACCCTTACCCTTACCCTTACCCTTACCCTTACCCTTGCTTTTACCCTTAAGCTTACCCTTACCCTTACCCTTACCCTTACCCTTAAGCTTTCCCTTACCCTTACCCTTACCCTTACCCTTACCCTTACCCTTACCCTTACCCTTACCCTTACCCTTACCCTTACCCTTACCTTTACCCTTACCCTTGCTTTTACCCTTAAGCTTACCCTTACCCTTACCCTTACCCTTACCCTTAAGCTTACCCTTACCCTTACCCTTACCCTTACCCTTACCCTCACCCTTACCCTTACCCTTGCTTTTACCCTCAAGCTTACCCTTACCCTTACCCTTACCCTTACCCTTAAGCTTACCCTTACCCTTACCCTTACCCTTACCCTTACCCTTACCCTTGCTTTTACCCTTAAGCTTACCCTTACCCTTACCCTTACCCTTACCCTTAAGCTTACCCTTACCCTTACCCTTACCCTTACCCTTACCCTTACCCTTACCCTTACCCTTGCTTTTACCCTTAAGCTTACCCTTACCCTTACCCTTACCCTTACCCTTGCTTTTACCCTTAAGCTTACCCTTACCCTTACCCTTACCCTTACCCTTAAGCTTACCCTTACCCTTACCCTTACCCTTACCCTTACCCTTACCCTTACCCTTACCCTTACACTTGCTTTTACCCTTAAGCTTACCCTTACCCTTACCCTTAACCTTACCCTTACCCTTACCCTTACCCTTACCCTTACCCTTGCTTTTACCCTTAGGCTTACCCTTACCTTTACCCTTACCCTTACCCTTACCCTTACCCTTACCCTTACCCTTACCCTTACCTTTACCCTTACCCTTGCTTTTACCCTTAAGCTTACCCTTACCCTTACCCTTACCCTTACCCTTACCCTTACCCTTACTCTTGCTTTTACCCTTAAGCTTACCCTTACCCTTACCCTTACCCTTACCCTTACCCTTACCCTTACCCTTGCTTTTACCCTTAGGCTTACCCTTACCCTTTCCCTTACCCTTACCCTTGCTTTTACCCTTACCCTTGCTTTTACCCTTAAGCTTACCCTTACCCTTACACTTACCCTTACCCTTACCCTTACCCTTACCCTTACCCTTACCCTTACCCTTACCCTTACCCTTACCCTAACCCTAACCCTTACCCTTACCCTTACCCTTACCCTTACCCTTGCTTTTACCCTTAGGCTTACCCTTACCTTTACCCTTACCCTTACCCTTACCCTTGCTTTTACCCTTAAGCTTACCCTTACCCTTACCCTTACCCTTACCCTTACCCTTACCCTTACCCTTGCTTTTACCCTTAAGCTTACCCTTACCCTTACCCTTACCCTTACCCTTACCCTTACCCTTACCCTTACCCTCACCCTTGCTTTTACCCTTAAGCTTACCCTTACCCTTACCCTTACCCTTACCCTTACCCTTACCCTTACCCTTGCTTTTACCCTTAAGCTTACCCTTACCCTTACCCTTACCCTTACCCTTACCCTTGCTTTTACCCTTAGGCTAACCCTTACCCTTACCCTTACCCTTACCCTTGCTTTTACCCTTAAGCTTACCCTTACCCTTACCCTTACCCTTACTCTTACCCTTACCCTTACCCTTACCCTTACCCTTGCTTTTACCCTTAGGCTTACCCTTACCTTTACCCTTACCCTTACCCTTACCCTTACCCTTACCCTTACCCTTACCCTTACCCTTACCCTTACCCTTACCCTTACCCTTACCCTTACCCTTACCCTTACCCTTGCTTTTACCCTTAAGCTAACCCTTACCCTTACCCTTACCCTTACCCTTACCCTTACCCTTAACCTTACCCTTACCCTTGCTTTTACCCTTAAGCTCACCCTTACCCTTACCCTTACCCTTACCCTTACACTTACCCTTACCCTGACCCTTACCCTTGCTTTTACCCTTAAGCTTACCCTTACCCTTACCCTTACCCTTAAGCTTACCCTTACCCTTACCCTTACCCTTACCCTTACCCTTACCCTTACCCTTACCCTTACCCTTGCTTTTACCCTTAAGCTTACCCTTACCCTTACCCTTACCCTTACCCTTACCCTTGCTTTTACCCTTAAGCTTACCTTTACCCTTACCCTTACCCTTACCCTTACCCTTACCCTTACCCTTGCTTTTACCCTTAAGCTTACCCTTACCCTTACCCTTACCCTTACCCTAACCCTTACCCTTAACCTTACCCTTACCCTTACCCTTACCCTTACCCTTACCCTTGCTTTTACCCTTAGGCTTACCCTTACCTTTACCCTTACCATTACCCTTACCCTTACCCTTACCCTTACCCTTACCCTTACCCTTGCTTTTACCCTTAAGCTTACACTTACCCTTACCCTTACCCTTACCCTTACCCTTACCCTTACCCTTACCCTTACCCTTACCCTTACCCTTGCTTTTACCCTTAAGCTTACCCTTACCCTTACCCTTACCCTTACCCTTACCCTTACCCTTACCCTTACCCTTACCCTTACCCTTACCCTTACCCTTGCTTTTACCCTTAAGCTTACCCTTACCCTTACCCTTACTCTTACCCTTACCCTTACCCTTACCCTTACCCTTGCTTTTACCCTTAAGCTTACCCTTACCCTTACCTTTACCCTTACCCTTACCCTTACCCTTACCCTTACCCTTACCCTTACCCTTACCCTTACCCTTACCCTTACCCTTACCCTTACCCTTACCCTTACCCTTACCCTTACCCTTGCTTTTACCCTTAGGCTTACCCTTACCTTTAGCCTTACCCTTACCCTTACCCTTATCCTTACCCTTACCCTTACCCTTGCTTTTACCCTTAAGCTTACCCTTACCCTTACCCTTACCCTTACCCTTACCCTTACCCTTACCCTTACCCTTGCTTTTACCCTTAAGCTTACCCTTACCCTTACCCTTACCCTTACACTTACCCTTGCTTTTACCCTTAGGCTTACCCTTACCCTTACCCTTACCCTTACCCTTACCCTTACCCTTAAGCTTACCCTTACCCTTACCCTTACCCTTACCCTTACCATAACCCTTACCCTTACCCTTACCCTTACCCTTACCCTTGCTTTTACCCTTAAGCTTACCCTTACCCTTACCCTTACCCTTACCCTTACCCTTACCCTTACCCTTACCCTTACCCTTGCTTTGACCCTTAGGCTTACCCTTACCTTTACCCTTACCCTTACCCTTACCCTTGCTTTTACCTTTAAGCTTACCCTTACCCTTACCCTTACCCTTACCCTTGCTTTTACCTTTAAGCTTACCCTTACCCTTACCCTTACCCTTACCCTTACCCTTACCCTTACCCTTACCCTTGCTTTTACCCTTAAGCTTACCCTTACCCTTACCCTTACCCTTACCCTTGCTTTTACCCTTAGGCTTACCCTTACCCTTACCCTTACCCTTACCCTTGCTTTTACCCTTAAGCTTACCCTTACCCTTACCCTTACCCTTACCCTTACCCTTACCCTTACGCTTACCCTTACCCTTACCCTTACCCTTACCCTTGCTTTTACCCTTAGGCTTAACCTTACCTTTACCCTTACCCTTACCCTTACCCTTACCCTTACCCTTACCCTTACCCTTACCCTTACCCTTACCCTTACCCTTACCCTTACCCTTACCCTTACCCTTACCCTTACCCTTACCCTTACCCTTACTTTTACCCTTAAGCTTACCCTTACCCTTACCCTTACCCTTACCCTTACCCTTACCCTTACCCTTACCCTTACCCTTGCTTTTACCCTTAAGCTTACCCTTACCCTTACCCTTACCCTTACCCTCACCCTTACCCTTACCCTTACCATTGCTTATACCCTTAAGCTTACCCTTACCCTTACCCTTACCCTTACCCTTACCCTTACCCTTACCCTTACCCTTACCCTTGCTTTTACCCTTAGGCTTACCCTTACCTTTACCCTTACCCTTACCCTTACCCTTACCCTTACCCTTACCCTTACCCTTACCCTTACCCTTACCCTTACCCTTACCCTTGCTTTTACCCTTAAGCTTACCCTTACCCTTACCCTTACCCTTACCCTTACCCTAACCCTTACCCTTGCTTTTACCCTTAAGCTTACCCTTACCCTTACCCTTACCCTTACCCTTACCCTTACCCTTACCCTTACCCTTACCCTTACCCTTACCCTTACCCTTACCCTTACCCTTACCCTTACCCTTGCTTTTACCCTTAAGCTTACCCTTACCCTTACCCTTACCCTTACCCTTATCCTTACCCTTGCTTTTACCCTTAAGCTTACCCTTACCCTTACCCTTACCCTTACCCTTACCCTTACCCTTACCCTTACCCTTACCCTTACCCTTACCCTTACCCTTGCTTTTACTCTTAGGCTTACCCTTACCTTTACCCTTACCCTTACCCTTACCCTTACCCTCACCCTTACCCTTACCCTTACCCTTACCCTAACCCTTACCCTTACCCTTACCCTTACCCTTACCCTTGCTTTTACTCTTAGGCTTACCCTTACCTTTACCCTTACCCTTACCCTTACCCTTACCCTTACCCTTACCCTTTCTTTTACCCTTAAGCTTACCCTTACCCTTACCCTTAACCTTACCCTTACCCTTGCTTTTACCCTTAGGCTTACCCTTACCCTTACCCTTACCCTTACCCTTGCTTTTACCCTTAAGCTTACCCTTACCCTTACCCTTACTCTTACCCTTACCCTTACCCTTACCCTTACCCTTACCCTTACCCTTACCCTTACCCTTACCCTTACCCTTACCCTTACCCTTACCCTTACCCTTACCCTTGCTTTTACCCTTAGGCTTACCCTTACCTTTACCCTTACCCTAACCCTTACCCTTACCCTTACCCTTACCCTTACCCTTACCCTTACCCTTGCTTTTACCCTTAAGCTTACCCTTACCCTTACCCTTACCCTTACCCTTACCCTTACCCTTACCCTTACCCTTACCCTTACCCTTGCTTTTACCCTTAAGCTTACCCTTACCCTTACCCTTACCTTTACCCTTACCCTAACCCTTACCCTTGCTTTTACCCTTAAGCTTACCCTTACCCTTACCCTTACCCTTACACTTACCCTTACCCTTACCCTTACCCTTACCCTTACCCTTACCCTTACCCTTACCCTTACCCTTGCTTTTACCCTTAAGCTTACCCTTACCCTTACCCTTACCCTTACCCTTATCCTTACCCTTGCTTTTACCCTTAAGCTTACCCTTACCCTTACCCTTACCCTTACCCTTACCCTTACCCTTACCCTTACCCTTACCCTTACCCTTGCTTTTACTCTTAGGCTTACCCTTACCTTTACCCTTACCCTTACCCTTACCCTTACCCTCACCCTTACCCTTACCCTTACCCTTACCCTAACCCTTACCCTTACCCTTACCCTTACCCTTACCCTTGCTTTTACTCTTAGGCTTACCCTTACCTTTACCCTTACCCTTACCCTTACCCTTACCCTTACCCTTACCCTTGCTTTTACCCTTAAGCTTACCCTTACCCTTACCCTTAACCTTACCCTTACCCTTGCTTTTACCCTTAGGCTTACCCTTACCCTTACCCTTACCCTTACCCTTGCTTTTACCCTTAAGCTTACCCTTACCCTTACCCTTACTCTTACCCTTACCCTTACCCTTACCCTTACCCTTACCCTTACCCTTACCCTTACCCTTACCCTTACCCTTACCCTTACCCTTACCCTTACCCTTACCCTTACCCTTACCCTTGCTTTTACCCTTAGGCTTACCCTTACCTTTACCCTTACCCTAACCCTTACCCTTACCCTTACCCTTACCCTTACCCTTACCCTTGCTTTTACCCTTAAGCTTACCCTTACCCTTACCCTTACCCTTACCCTTACCCTTACCCTTACCCTTACCCTTACCCTTACCCTTACCCTTGCTTTTACCCTTAAGCTTACCCTTACCCTTACCCTTACCCTTACCCTTACCCTTACCCTTACCCTTACCCTTACCCTCACCCTTACCCTTACCCTTGCTTTTACCCTTAAGCTTACCCTTACCCTTACACTTACCCTTACCCTTACCCTTACCCTTACCCTTACCCTTACCCTTACCCTTACCCTTGCTTTTACCCTTAGGCTTACCCTTACCTTTACCCTTACCCTTACCCTTACCCTTACCCTTACCCTTGCTTTTACCCTTAAGCTTACCCTTACCCTTACCCTTACCCTTAAGCTTACCCTTACCCTTACCCTTACCCTTACCCTTACCCTTACCCTTACCCTTACCCTTACCCTTACCCTTACCCTTACCCTTACCCTTACCCTTACCCTTACCCTTGCTTTTACCCTTAAGCTTAACCTTACCCTTACCCTTACCCTTACCCTTACCCTTGCTTTTACCCTTAAGCTTACCCTTACCCTTACCCTTACCCTTAAGCTTACCCTTACCCTTACCCTTACCCTTACCCTTACCCTTACCCTTACCCTTACCCTTACCCTTACCCTTACCCTTACCCTTACCCTTACCCTTACCCTTACCCTTACACTTACCCTTACCCTTACCCTTACCCTTACCCTTACCCTTACCCTTGCTTTTACCCTTGAGCTTACCCTTACCCTTACCCTTACCCTTACCCTTAAGCTTACCCTTACCCTTACCCTTACCCTTACCCTTACCCTTACCCTTAACCTTACCCTTGCTTTTACCCTTAAGCTTACCCTTACCCTTACCCTTACCCTTACCCTTAAGCTTACCCTTACCCTTACCCTTACCCTTACCCTTACCCTTGCTTTTACCCTTAAGCTTACCCTTACCCTTACCCTTACCCTTACCCTTAAGCTTACCCTTACCCTTACCCTTACCCTTACCCTTACCCTTACCCTTACCCTTACCCTTACCCTTACCCTTACCCTTGCTTTTACCCTTAAGCTTACCCTTACCTTTACCCTTACCCTTACCCTTGCTTTTACCCTTAAGCTTACCCTTACCCTTACCCTTACTCTTACCCTTAAGCTTACCCTTACCCTTACCCTTACCCTTACCCTTACCCTTACCCTTACCCTTGCTTTTACCCTTAAGCTTACCCTTACCCTTACCCTTACCCTTACCCTTACCCTTACCCTTACCCTTACCCTTACCCTTACCCTTGCTTTTACCCTTAGGCTTACCCTTACCTTTACCCTTACCCTTACCCCTACCCTTACCCTTACCCTTACCCTTACCCTTGCTTTTACCCTTAAGCTTACCCTTACCCTTACCCTTACCCTTACCCTTACCCTTACCCTTACCCTTACCCTTGCTTTTACCCTTAAGCTTACCCTTACCCTTACCCTTACCCTTGCTTTTACCCTTAGGCTTACCCTTACCCTTACCCTTACCCTTACCCCTGCTTTTACCCTTAAGCTTACCCTTACCCTTACCCTTACCCTTACCCTTACCCTTACCCTTACCCTTACCCTTACCCTTACCCTTACCCTTACCCTTACCCTTACCCTTACCCTTACCCTTACCCTTACCCTTACCCTTACCCTTACCCTTACCCTTACCCTTACCCTTGCTTTTACCCTTAGGCTTACCCTTACCTTTACCCTTACCCTTACCCTTACCCTTACCCTCACCCTTACCCTTACCCTTGCTTTTAACCTTAAGCTTACCCTTACCCTTACCCTTACCCTTACCCTTACCCTTACCCTTACCCTTACCCTTGCTTTTACCCTTAAGCTTACCCTTACCCTTACCCTTACCCTTACCCTTACCCTTACCCTTACCCTTACCCTTACCCTTACCCTTACCCTCACCCTTGCTTTTACCCTTAAGCTTACCCTTACCCTTACCCTTACCCTTACCCTTACCCTTACCCTTGCTTTTACCCTTAAGCTTATCCTTACCCTTACCCTTACCCTTACCCTTACCCTTGCTTTTACCCTTAGGCTTACCCTTACCCTTACCCTTACCCTTACCCTTGCTTTTACCCTTAAGCTTACCCTTACCCTTACCCTTACCCTTACTCTTACCCTTACCCTTACCCTTACCCTTTCCCTTGCTTTTACCCTTAGGCTTACCTTAACCTTTACCCTTACCCTTACCCTTACCCTTACCCTTACCCTTACCCTTACCCTTACCCTTACCCTTACCCTTGCTTTTACCCTTAAGCTTACCCTTACCCTTACCCTTACCCTTACCCTTACCCTTACCCTTACCCTTACCCTTACCCTTACCCTTACCCTTACCCTTACCCTTACCCTTACCCTTGCTTTTACCCTTAAGCTCACCCTTACCCTTACCCTTACCCTTACCCTTACCCTTACCCTTACCCTTACTCTTACCCTTACCCTTGCTTTTACCCTTAAGCTTACCCTTACCCTTACCCTTACCCTTAAGCTTACCCTTACCCTTACCCTTACCCTTACCCTTACCCTTACCCTTACCCTTGCTTTTACCCTTAAGCTTACCCTTACCCTTACCCTTACCCTTACCCTTACCCTTGCTTTTACCCTTAAGCTTACCCTTACCCTTACCCTTACCCTTACCCTTAAGCTTACCCTTACCCTTACCCTTACCCTTACCCTTACCCTTACCCTTACCCTTACCCTTGCTTTTACCCTTAAGCTTACCCTTACCCTTACCCTTACCCTTACCCTTACCCTTACCCTTACCCTTACCCTTACCCTTACCCTTACCCTTACCCTTACCCTTGCTTTTACCCTTAGGCTTACCCTTACCTTTACCCTTACCATTACCCTTACCCTTACCCTTACCCTTACCCTTACCCTTACCCTTGCTTTTACCCTCAAGCTTACCCTTACCCTTACCCTTACCCTTACCCTTACCCTTACCCTTACCCTTATCCTTACCCTTACCCTTACCCTTACCCTTACCCTTACCCTTACCCTTACCCTTACCCTTACCCTTACCCTTACCCTTGCTTTTACCCTTAAGCTTACCCTTACCCTTACCCTTACCCTTACCCTTACCCTTACCCTTACCCTTGCTTTTACCCTTAAGCTTACCCTTACCCTTACTCTTACCCCTACCCTTACCCTTACCCTTACCCTTACCCTTACCCTTACCCTTACCCTTACCCTTGCTTTTACCCTTAGGCTTACCCTCACCTTTACCCTTACCCTTACCCTTACCCTTACCCTTACCTTTACCCTTACCCTTACCCTTACCCTTACCCTTACCCTTACCCTTACCCTTGCTTTTACCCTTAAGCTTACCCTTACCCTTACCCTTACCCTTACCCTTAGCCTTACCCTTACCCTTGCTTTTACCCTTAAGCTTACCCTTACCCTTACCCTTACCCTTACCCTTACCCTTACCCTTACCCTTACCCTTAAGCTTACCCTTACCCTTACCCTTACCCTTACCCTTACCCTTACCCTTACCCTTACCCTTACCCTTACCCTTACCCTTACCCTTACCCTTACCCTTGCTTTTACCCTTAAGCTTACCCTTACCCTTCCCCTTACCCTTACCCTTACCCTTACCCTTACCCTTACCCTTACCCTTACCCTTACCCTTACCCTTACCCTTACTTAGGGTAAGGGTAAGGGTAAGCTTAAGGGTAAAAGCAAGGGTAAGGGTAAGGGTAAGGGTAAGGGTAAGGGTAAGGGTAAGGGTAAGGGTAAGCTTAAGGGTAAGGGTAAGGGTAAGGGTAAGGGTAAGCTTAAGGGTAAAAGCAAGGGTAAGGGTAAGGGTAAGGGTAAGGGTAAGGGTAAGCTTAAGGGTAAGGGTAAGGGTAAGGGTAAGGGTAAGCTTAAGGGTAAAAGCAAGGGTAAGGTTAAGGGTAAGGGTAAGTGTAAGGGTAAGGGTAAGGGTAAGCTTAAGGGTAAGGGTAAGGGTAAGGGTAAGGGTAAGCTTAAGGGTAAAAGCAAGGGTAAGGGTAAGGGTAAGGGTAAGGGTAAGGGTAAGGGTAAGGGTAAGGGTAAGGGTAAGGGTAAGGGTAAGGGTAAGGGTAAGGGTAAGGGTAAGGGTAAGCTTAAGGGTAAGGGTAAGGGTAAGGGTAAGCTTAAGGGTAAAAGCAAGGGTAAGGGTAAGGTTAAGGGTAGGGTAAGGGTAAGCTTAAGGGTAAAAGCAAGGGTAAGGGTAAGGGTAAGGGTAAGGGTAAGGGTAAGGGTAAGGGTAAGGGTAAGGGTAAGGGTAAGGGTAAGGGTAAGGGTAAGGGTAAGGGTAAGGGTAAGGGTAAGGGTAAGGGTAAGCTTAAGGGTAAGGGTAAGGGTAAGGGTAAGCTTAAGGGTAAAAGCAAGGGTAAGGGTAAGGGTAAGGGTAAGGGTAAGGGTAAAGGTAAGGGTAAGCCTAAGGGTTAAATCAAGGGTAAGGGTAAGGGTAAGGGTAAGGGTAAGGGTAAGGGTAAGGGTAAAGGTAAGGGTCAGGGTAAGCTTAAGGGTAAAAGCAAGGGTAAGGGTAAGGGTAAGGGTAAGGGTAAGGGTAAGGGTAAGGGTAAGGGTAAGGGTAAGGGTAAGGGTAAGGGTAAGGGTAAGGGTAAGGGTAAGCTTAAGGGTAAAAGCAAGGGTAAGGGTAAGGGTAAGGGTAAGGGTAAGGGTAAGGGTAAGGGTAAGGGTAAGGATAAGGGTAAGGGTAAGCTTAAGGGTAAAAGCAAGGGAAAGGGTAAGGGTAAGGGTAAGGGTAAGGGTTAGGGTAAGGGTAAAGGTAAGGGTAAGCCTAAGGGTAAAGGCAAGGGTAAGGGTAAGGGTAAGGGTAAGGGTAAGGGTAAGGGTAAGGGTAAGGGTAAGGGTAAGGGTAAGAGTAAGGGTAAGGGTAAGGGTAAGCTTAAGGGTAAAAGCAAGGGTAAGGGTAAGGGTAAGGGTAAGGGTAAGCCTAAGGGTAAAAGCAAGGGTAAGGGTAAGGTTAAGGGTAAGGGTGAGGGTAAGCTTAAGGGTAAAAGCAAGGGTAAGGGTAAGGGTAAGGGTAAGGGTAAGGGTAAGCTTAAGGGTAAAAGCAAGGGTAAGGGTAAGGGTGAGGGTAAGGGTAAGGGTAAGGTTAAGGGTAAAGGTAAGGGTAAGCCTAAGAGTAAAAGCAAGGGTAAGGGTAAGGGTAAGGGTAAGGGTAAGAGTGAGGGTAAGGGTAAGGGTAAGGGTAAGGGTAAGGGTAAGCTTAAGGGTAAAAGCAAGGGTAAGGATAAGGGTAAGGGTAAGGGTAAGGGTAAGGGTAAGGGTAAGGTTAAGCTTGAGGGTAAAAGCAAGGGTAAGGGTAAGGGTAAGGGTAAGCTTACCCTTACCCTTACCCTTACCCTTACCCTTGCTTTTACCCTTAGGCCTACCCTTACCCTTACCCTTACCCTTACCCTTAAGCTTACCCTTACCCTTACCCTTACCCTTACCCTTACCCTTACCCTTACCCTTACCCTTACCCTTACCCTTACCCTTACCCTTACCCTTACCCTTGCTTTTACCCTTAAGCTTACCCTTACCCTTACCCTTACCCTTACCCTTACCCTTACCCTTACCCTAACCCTTGCTTTGACCCTTAGGCGCACCCTTACCTTTACCCTTACCCTTACCCTTACCCTTACCCTTACCCTTACCCATACCCTTACCCTTACCCTTGCTTTTACCCTTAAGCTTACCCTTACCCTTACCCTTACCCTTACCCTTACCCTTGCTTTTACCCTTAAGCTTACCCTTACCCTTACCCTTACCCTTACCCTTACCCTTACCCTTGCTTTTACCCTTAGGCTTACCCTTACCCTTACCCTTACCCTTACCCTTGCTTTTACCCTTAAGCTTACCCTTACCCTTACCCTTACCCTTACCCTTACCCTTACCCTTACCCTTACCCTTACCCTTACCCTTACCCTTACCCTTACCCTTACCCTTACCCTTGCTTTTACCCTTAGGCTTAACCTTACCTTTACCCTTACCCTTACCCTTACCCTTACCCTTACCCTTACCCTTACCCTTACCCTTACCCTTACCCTTGCTTTTACCCTTAAGCTTACCCTTACCCTTACCCTTACCCTTACCCTTACCCTTACCCTTACCCTTGCTTTTACCCTTAAGCTTACCCTTATCCTTACCCTCACCCTTACCCTCACCCTTACCCTTACCCTTACCCTTGCTTATACCCTTAAGCTTACCCTTACCCTTACCCTTACCTTCACCCTTACCCTTACCCTTACCTTCACCCTTACCCTTACCCTTACCCTTACCCTTACCCTTACCCTTACCCTTACCCTTACCCTTACCCTTGCTTTTACCCTTAGTCTTACCCTTACCTTTACCCTTACCCTTACCCTTACCCTTACCCTTACCCTTACCCTTACCCTTACCCTTACCCTTACCCTTACCCTTACCCTTACCCTTACCCTTGCTTTTACCCTTAAGCTTACACTTACCCTTACCCTTACCCTTACCCTTACCCTAACCCTTACCCTTGCTTTTACCCTTAAGCTTACCCTTACCCTTACCCTTACCCTTACCCTTACCCTTACCCTTACCCTTACCCTTACCCTTACCCTTACCCTTACCCTTACCTTTGCTTTTACCCTTAAGCTTACCCTTACCCTTACCCTTACCCTTACCCTTACCCTTACCCTTATCCTTACCCTTGCTTTTACCCTTAAGCTTACCCTTACCCTTACCCTTACCCTTACCCTTACCCTTACCCTTACCCTTACCCTTGCTTTTACTCTTAGGCTTACCCTTACCTTTACCCTTACCCTTACCCTTACCCTTACCCTCACCCTTAGCCTTACCCTTGCTTTTACCCTTAAGCTTACCCTTACCCTTACCCTTACCCTTACCCTTACCCTTGCTTTTACCCTTAAGCTTACCCTTACCCTTACCCTTAACCTTACCCTTACCCTTGCTTTTACCCTTAGGCTTACCCTTACCCTTACCCTTACCCTTACCCTTGCTTTTACCCTTAAGCTTACCCTTACCCTTACCCTTACTCTTACCCTTACCCTTACCCTTACCCTTACCCTTACCCTTACCCTTACCCTTACCCTTACCCTTGCTTTTACCCTTAGGCTTACCCTTACCTTTACCCTTACCCTAACCCTTACCCTTACCCTTACCCTTACCCTTACCCTTGCTTTTACCCTTAAGCTTACCCTTACCCTTACCCTTACCCTTACCCTTACCCTTGCTTTTACCCTTAGGCTTACCCTTACCCTTACCCTTACCCTTACCCTTAAGCTAACCCTTACCCTTACCCTTACCCTTACCCTTACCCTTACCCTTACCCTTACCCTTACCCTTACCCTTACCCTTACCCTTGCTTTTACCCTTAAGCTTACCCTTACCCTTACCCTTACCCTTACCCTTACCCTTACCCTTACCCTTACCCTTGCCCTTACCCTTACCCTTACTTAGGGTAAGGGTAAGGGTAAGCTTAAGGGTAAAAGCAAGGGTAAGGGTAAGGGTAAGGGTAAGGGTAAGGGTAAGGGTAAGCTTAAGGGTAAGGGTAAGGGTAAGGGTAAGGGTAAGCTTAAGGGTAAAAGCAAGGGTAAGGGTAAGGGTAAGGGTAAGGGTAAGGGTAAGCTTAAGGGTAAGGGTAAGGGTAAGGGTAAGGGTAAGCTTAAGGGTAAAAGCAAGGGTAAGGTTAAGGGTAAGGGTAAGGGTAAGGGTAAGGGTAAGGGTAAGGGTAAGCTTAAGGGTAAGGGTAGGGGTAAGGGTAAGGGTAAGCTTAAGGGTAAAAGCAAGGGTAAGGGTAAGGGTAAGGGTAAGGGTAAGGGTAAGGGTAAGGGTAAGGGTAAGGGTAAGGGTAAGGGTAAGGGTAAGCTTAAGGGTAAGGGTAAGGGTAAGGGTAAGCTTAAGGGTAAAAGCAAGGGTAAGGGTAAGGGTAAGGGTAAGGGTAAGGGTAAGGGTAAGCTTAAGGGTAAAAGCAAGGGTAAGGGTAAGGGTAAGGGTAAGGGTAAGGGTAAGGGTAAGGGTAAGGGTAAGGGTAAGGGTAAGGGTAAGCTTAAGGGTAAGGGTAAGGGTAAGGGTAAGCTTAAGGGTAAAAGCAAGGGTAAGGGTAAGGGTAAGGGTAAGGGTAAGGGTAAAGGTAAGGGTAAGCCTGAGGGTAAAAGCAAGGGTAAGGGTAAGGGTAAGGGTAAGGGTAAGGGTAAGGGTAAGGGTAAGGGTAAGGGTAAGGGTAAGGGTAAGGGTAAGCTTAAGGGTAAAAGCAAGGGTAAGGGTAAGGGTAAGGGTAAGGGTAAGGGTAAGGGTAAGGGTAAGGGTAAGGGTAAGGGTAAGGGTAAGCTTAAGGTAAAAGCAAGGGTAAGGGTAAGGGTAAGGGTAAGGGTAAGGGTAAGGGTAAGGGTAAGGGTAAGGGTAAGGGTAAGGGTAAGGGTAAGCTTAAGGGTAAAAGCAAGGGAAAGGGTAAGGGTAAGGGTAAGGGTAAGGGTTAGGGTAAGGGTAAAGGTAAGGGTAAGCCTAAGGGTAAAAGCAAGGGTAAGGGTAAGGGTAAGGGTAAGGGTAAGGGTAAGGGTAAGGGTAAGGGTAAGGGTAAGGGTAAGGGTAAGAGTAAGGGTAAGGGTAAGGGTAAGCTTAAGGGTAAAAGCAAGGGTAAGGGTAAGGGTAAGGGTAAGGGTAAGCCTAAGGGTAAAAGCAAGGGTAAGGGTAAGGTTAAGGGTAAGGGTAAGGGTAAGCTTAAGGGTAAAAGCAAGGGTAAGGGTAAGGGTAAGGGTAAGGGTAAGGGTAAGCTTAAGGGTAAAAGCAAGGGTAAGGGTAAGGGTGAGGGTAAGGGTAAGGGTAAGGTTAAGGGTAAAGGTAAGGGTAAGCCTAAGAGTAAAAGCAAGGGTAAGGGTAAGGGTAAGGGTAAGGGTAAGGGTAAGGGTAAGTGTAAGGGTAAGGGTAAGGGTAAGGGTAAGGGTAAGGGTAAGGGTAAGGGTAAGCTTAAGGGTAAAAGCAAGGGTAAGGATAAGGGTAAGGGTAAGGGTAAGGGTAAGGGTAAGGGTAAGGGTAAGGGTAAGCTTAAGGGTAAAAGCAAGGGTAAGGGTAAGGGTAAGGGTAAGGGTAAGGGTAAGCTTACCCTTACCCTTACCCTTACCCTTACACTTACCCTTGCTTTTACCCTTAGGCTTACCCTTACCCTTACCCTTACCTTTGCTTTTACCCTTAAGCTTACCCTTACCCTTACCCTTACCCTTACCCTTACCCTTACCCTTATTCTTACCCTTGCTTTTACCCTTAAGCTTACCCTTACCCTTACCCTTACCCTTACCCTTACCCTTACCCTTACCCTTACCCTTACCCTTACCCTTGCTTTTACTCTTAGGCTTACCCTTACCTTTACCCTTACCCTTACCCTTACCCTTACCCTCACCCTTAGCCTTACCCTTGCTTTTACCCTTAAGCTTACCCTTACCCTTACCCTTACCCTTACCCTTACCCTTGCTTTTACCCTTAAGCTTACCCTTACCCTTACCCTTAACCTTACCCTTACCCTTGCTTTTACCCTTAGGCTTACCCTTACCCTTACCCTTACCCTTACCCTTGCTTTTACCCTTAAGCTTACCCTTACCCTTACCCTTACACTTACCCTTACCCTTACCCTTACCCTTACCCTTACCCTTACCCTTACCCTTACCCTTACCCTTACCCTTACCCTTACCCTTGCTTTTACCCTTAGGCTTACCCTTACCTTTACCCTTACCCTAACCCTTACCCTTACCCTTACCCTTACCCTTACCCTTGCTTTTACCCTTAAGCTTACCCTTACCCTTACCCTTACCCTTACCCTTACCCTTGCTTTTACCCTTAGGCTTACCCTTACCCTTACCCTTACCCTTACCCTTAAGCTTACCCTTACCCTTACCCTTACCCTTACCCTTACCCTTACCCTTACCCTTACCCTTACCCTTACCCTTACCCTTACCCTTACCCTTACCCTTACCCTTGCTTTTACGCTTAAGCTTACCCTTACCCTTACCCTTACCCTTACCCTTACCTTTACCCTTACCATTACCCTTACCCTTACCCTTACCCTTACCCTTACTTAGGGTAAGGGTAAGGGTAAGCTTAAGGGTAAAAGCAAGGGTAAGGGTAAGGGTAAGGGTAAGGGTAAGGGTAAGGGTAAGGGTAAGGGTAAGCTTAAGGGTAAGGGTAAGGGTAAGGGTAAGGGTAAGCTTAAGGGTAAAAGCAAGGGTAAGGGTAAGGGTAAGGGTAAGGGTAAGGGTAAGCTTAAGGGTAAGGGTAAGGGTAAGGGTAAGGGTAAGCTTAAGGGTAAAAGCAAGGGTAAGGTTAAGGGTAAGGGTAAGGGTAAGGGTAAGGGTAAGGGTAAGCTTAAGGGTAAGGGTAAGGGTAAGGGTAAGGGTAAGCTTAAGGGTTAAAGCAAGGGTAAGGGTAAGGGTAAGGGTAAGGGTAAGGGTAAGGGTAAGGGTAAGGGTAAGGGTAAGGGTAAGGGTAAGCTTAAGGGTAAGGGTAAGGGTAAGCTTAAGGGTAAAAGCAAGGGTAAGGGTAAGGGTAAGGGTAAGGGTAAGGGTAAGCTTAAGGGTAAAAGCAAGGGTAAGGGTAAGGGTAAGGGTAAGGGTAAGGGTAAGGGTAAGGGTAAGGGTAAGGGTAAGGGTAAGGGTAAGGGTAAGGGTAAGGGTAAGGGTAAGCTTAAGGGTAAGGGTAAGGGTAAGGGTAAGCTTAAGGGTAAAAGCAAGGGTAAGGGTAAGGGTAAGGGTAAGGGTAAGGGTAAAAGTAAGGGTAAGCCTAAGGGTAAAAGCAAGGGTAAGGGTAAGGGTAAGGGTAAGGGTAAGGGTAAGGGTAAGGGTAAGGGTAAGGGTAAGGGTAAGCTTAAGGGTAAAAGCAAGTGTAAGGGTAAGGGTAAGGGTAAGGGTAAGGGTAAGGGTAAGGGTAAGGGTAAGGGTAAGCTTAAGGGTAAAAGCAAGGGTAAGGGTAAGGGTAAGGGTAAGGGTAAGGGTAAGGGTAAGGGTTAGGCTTACCCTTACCCTTGCTTTTACCCTTAAGCTTACCCTTACCCTTACCCTTACCCTTACCCTTACCCTAACCCTTACCCTTACCCTTACCCTTACCCTTACCCTTACCCTTGCTTTTACCCTTAGGCTTAACCTTACCTTTACCCTTACCCTTACCCTTACCCTTACCCTTACCCTTACCCTTACCCTTACCCTTACCCTTACCCTTACCCTTACCCTTACCCTTGCTTTTATCCTTAAGCTTACCCTTACCCTTACCCTTACCCTTACCCTTACGCTTACCCTTACCCTTGCTTTTACCCTTTAGCTTACCCTTACCCTTACCCTTACCCTTACCCTCACCCTTACCCTTACCCTTACCCTTGCTTATACCCTTAAGCTTACCCTTACCCTTACCCTTACCCTTACCCTTACCCTTACCCTTACCCTTACCCTTACCCTTACCCTTGCTTTTACCCTTAGTCTTACCCTTACCTTTACCCTTACCCTTACCCTTACCCTTACCCTTACCCTTACCCTTACCCTTACCCTTACCCTTACCCTTACCCTTGCTTTTACCCTTAAGCTTACCCTTACCCTTACCCTTACCCTTACCCTTACCCTAACCCTTACCCTTGCTTTTACCCTTAAGCTTACCCTTACCCTTACCTTTACCCTTACCCTTACCCTTACCCTTACCCTTACCCTTACCCTTACCCTTACCTTTGCTTTTACCCTTAAGCTTACCCTTACCCTTACCCTTACCCTTACCCTTACCCTTACCCTTACCCTTACCCTTATCCTTACCCTTGCTTTTACCCTTAAGCTTACCCTTACCCTTACCCTTACCCTTACCCTTACCCTTACCCTTACCCTTACCCTTACCCTTACCCTTACCCTTACCCTTACCCTTGCTTTTACTCTTAGGCTTACCCTTACCTTTACCCTTACCCTTACCCTTACCCTTACCCTTACCCTCACCCTTAGCCTTACCCTTGCTTTTACCCTTAAGCTTACCCTTACCCTTACCCTTACCCTTACCCTTACCCTTGCTTTTACCCTTAAGCTTACCCTTACCCTTACCCTTAACCTTACCCTTACCCTTGCTTTTACCCTTAGGCTTACCCTTACCCTTACCCTTACCCTTGCTTTTACCCTTAAGCTTACCCTTACCCTTACCCTTACTCTTACCCTTACCCTTACCCTTACCCTTACCGTTACCCTTACCCTTACCCTTACCCTTACCCTTACCCTTGCTTTTACCCTTAGGCTTACCCTTACCTTTACCCTTACCCTAACGCTTACCCTTACCCTTACCCTTACCCTCACCCTTGCTTTTACCCTTAAGCTTACCCTTACCCTTACCCTTACCCTTACCCTTACCCTTACCCTTACCCTTACCCTTACCCTTACCCTTACCCTTACCCTTACCCTTACCCTTACCCTTGCTTCTACCCTTAAGCTTACCCTTACCCTTACCCTTACCCTCACCCTTACCATTACCCTTACCCTTACCCTTACCCTTGCTTTTACCCTTAAGCTTACCCTTACCCTTACCCTTACCCTTACCCTTACCCTTACCCTTTCCCTTACCCTTACCCTTACCCTTACCCTTACCCTTGCTTTTACCCTTAGGCTTACCCTTACCTTTACCCTTACCCTTACCCTTACCCTTACCCTTACCCTTGCTTTTACCCTTAAGCTTACCCTTACCCTTACCCTTACCCTTAAGCTTACCCTTACCCTTACCCTTACCCTTACCCTTACCCTTACCCTTACCCTTACCCTTACCCTTGCTTTTACCCTTAAGCTTACCCTTACCCTTACCCTTACCCTTACCCTTACCCTTACCCTTACCCTTGCTTTTACCCTTAAGCTTACCCTTACCCTTACCCTTAAGGGTAAGGGTAAGGGTAAGGGTAAGGGTAAGGGTAAGGGTAAGGGTAAGGGTAAGCTTAAGGGTAAGGGTAAGGGTAAGGGTAAGGGTAAGCCTAAGGGTAAAAGCAAGGGTAAGAGTAAGGGTAAGCTTAAGGGTAAGAGCAAGGGTAAGGGTAAGGCTAAGGGTAAGGCCAAGGGTAAGGGTAAGGGTAAGCTTAAGGGTAAAAGCAAGGGTAAGGGTAAGGGTAAGGGTAAGGGTAAGGGTAAGGGTAAGGGTAAGGGTAAAGGTGAGGGTAAGCCTAAGGGTAAAAGCAAGGGTAAGGGTAAGGGTAAGGGTAAGGGTAAGGGTAAGGGTAAGGGTAGGGGTAAGAGTAAGGGTAAGGGTAAGCTTAAGGGTAAAAGCAAGGGTAAGGGTAAGGGTAAGGGTAAGGGTAAGGGTAAGGGTAAGGGTAAGCTTAAGGGTTAAAGCAAGGGTAAGGGTAAGGGTAAGGCTAAGGGTAAGGGTAAGGGTAAGGGTAAGGGTAAAGGTAAGGGTAAGGGTAAGGGTAAGGGTAAGGGTAAAGGTAAGGGTAAGGGTAAGGGTAAGGGTAAGCTTAAGGGTAAAAGCAAGGGTAAGGGTAAGGGTAAGGGTAAGGGTAAGGGTAAGGGTAATGGTAAGGGTAAAGGTAAGGGTAAGCCTAAGGGAAAAAGCAAGGGTAAGGGTAAGGGTAAGGGTAAGGGTAAGGGTAAGGGTAAGGGTAAGGGTAAGGGTAAGGGTAAGCTTAAGGGTAAAAGCAAGGGTAAGGGTAAGGGTAAGGGTAAGGGTAAGGGTAAGGGTAAGGGTAAGGGTAAGCTTAAGGGTAAGGGTAAGGGTAAGGGTAAGGGTAAGCTTAAGGGTAAAAGCAAGGGTAAGGGTAAGGGTAAGGGTAAGGGTAAGGGTAAGCTTAAGGGTAAAAGCAAGGGTAAGGGTAAGGGTAAGGGTAAGGGTAAGGGTAAGCTTAAGGGTAAGGGTAAGGGTAAGCTTAAGGGTAAAAGCAAGGGTAAGGGTAAGAGTAAGGGTAAGGGTAAGGGTAAGGGTAAGGGTAAGGGTAAGGGTGAGCTTAAGGGTAAAAGCAAGGGTAATGGTAAGGGTAAGGGTAAGGGTAAGGGTAAGGGTAAGGGTAAGGGTAAGGGTAAGGGTAAGCTTAAGGGTAAAAGCAAGGGTAAGGGTAAGGGTAAGGGTAAGGGTAAGGGTAAGGGTAAGGGTAAGGGTAAGGGTAAAGGTAAGGGTAAGCCTAAGGGTAAAAGCAAGGGTAAGGGTAAGGGTAAGGGTAAGGGTAAGAGTAAGTGTAAGGGTAAGGGTAAGGGTAAGCTTAAGGGTAAAAGCAAGGGTAAGGGTAAGGGTAAGGGTAAGGGTAAGCCTAAGGGTAAAAGCAAGGGTAAGGGTAAGGGTAAGGGTAAGGGTAAGCTTAAGGGTAAAAGCAAGGGTAAGGGTAAGGGTAAGGGTAAGGGTAAGGGTAAGGGTAAGCTTAAGGGTAAAAGCAAGGGTGAGGGTAAGGGTAAGGGTAAGGGTAAGGGTAAGGGTAAGGGTAAGGGTAAGGGTAAGGGTAAGGGTAAGGGTAAGTGTAAGCTTAAGGGTGAAAGCAAGGGTAAGGGTAAGGGTAAGGGTAAGGGTAAGGGTAAGGGTAAAGGTAAGGGTAAGGGTAAGCTTAAGGGTAAAAGCAAGGGTAAGGGTAAGGGTAAGGGTAAGGGTAAGGGTAAAGGTAAGGGTAAGCCTAAGGGTAAAAGCAAGGGTAAGGGTAAGGGTAAGGGTAAGGGTAAGGGTAAGGGTAAGGGTAAGGGTAAGGGTAAGGGTAAGGGTAAGGGTAAGGGTAAGGGTAAGGGTAAGGGTAAGGGTAAGGGTAAGGGTAAGGGTAAGGGTAAGCTTAAGGGTAAAAGCAAGGGTAAGGGTAAGGGTAAGGGTAAGGGTAAGCCTAAGGGTAAAAGCAAGGGTAAGGGTAAGGGTAAGGGTAAGGGTAAGGGTAAGGGTAAGGGTAAGCTCAAGGGTAAAAGCAAGGGTAAGGGTAAGGGTAAGGGTAAGGGTAAGGGTAAGGGTAAGGGTAAGGGTAAGGGTAAGGGTAAGGGTAAGGGTAAGGGTAAGGGTAAGCTTAAGGGTAAAAGCAAGGGTAAGGGTAAGGGTAAGGGTAAGGGTAAGGGTAAGCTTAAGGGTAAAAGCAAGGGTAAGGGTAAGGGTAAGGGTAAGGGTAAGGGTAAGGGTAAGGGTAAGGGTAAGGGTAAGGGTAAGGGTAAGGGTAAGGGTAAGGGTAAGGGTAAGGGTAAGCTTAAGGGTAAGGGTAAGGGTAAGCTTAAGGGTAAAAGCAAGGGTAAGGTTAAGGGTAAGGGTAAGGGTAAGGGTAAGGGTAAGCTTAAGGGTAAGGGTAAGGGTAAGCTTAAGGGTAAAAGCAAGGGTAAGGGTAAGGGTAAGGGTAAGGGTAAGGGTAAGGGTAAGCTTAAGGGTAAAAGCAAGGGTAAGGGTAAGGGTAAGGGTAAGGGTAAGGGTAAGGGTAAGGGTAAGGGTAAGGGTAAGGGTAAGGGTAAGGGTAAGGGTAAGGGTAAGGGTAAGGGTAAGGGTAAGGGTAAGCTTAAGGGTAAGGGTAAGGGTAAGCTTAAGGGTAAAAGCAAGGGTAAGGGTAAGGGTAAGGGTAAGGGTAAGGGTAAGGGTAAAGGTAAGGGTAAGCCTAAGGGTAAAAGCAAGGGTAAGGGTAAGGGTAAGGGTAAGGGTAAGGGTAAGGGTAAGGGTAAGGGTAAGGGTAAGGGTAAGGGTAAGGGTAAGGGTAAGGGTAAGGGTAAGCTTAAGGGTAAAAGCAAGGGTAAGGGTAAGGGTAGGGGTAAGGGTAAGGGTAAGGGTAAGGGTAAGGGTAAGGGTAAGGGTAAGGGTAAGCTTAAGGGTAAAAGCAAGGGTAAGGGTAAGGGTAAGGGTAAGGGTAAGGGTAAGGGTAAGGGTAAGGGTAAGGGTAAGGGTAAGCTTAAGGGTAAAAGCAAGCGTAAGGGTAAGGGTAAGGGTAAGGGTAAGGGTAAGGGTAAGGGTTAAGGTAAGGGTAAAGGTAAGGGTAAGCCTAAGGGTAAAAGCAAGGGTAAGGGTAAGGGTAAGGGTAAGGGTAAGGGTAAGGGTAAGGGTAAGGGTAAGGGTAAGAGTAAGGGTAAGGGTAAGGGTAAGCTTAAGGGTAAAAGCAAGGGTAAGGGTGAGGGTAAGCCTAAGGGTAAGGGTAAGGGTAAGGTTAAGGGTAAGGGTAAGGGTAAGCTTAAGGGTAAAAGCAAGGGTAAGGGTAAGGGTAAGGGTAAGGGTAAGGGTAAGGGTAAGCTTAAGGGTAAAAGCAAGGGTAAGGGTAAGGGTGAGGGTAAGGGTAAGGGTAAGGGTAAGGGTAAATGTAAGGGTAAGCCTAAGAGTAAAAGCAAGGGTAAGGGTAAGGGTAAGGGTAAGGGTAAGGGTAAGGGTAAGGGTAAGGGTAAGGGTAAGCTTAAGGGTAAAAGCAAGGGTAAGGATAAGGGTAAGGGTAAGGGTAAGGGTAAGGGTAAGGGTAAGGGTAAGGGTAAGGGTAAGGGTAAGGGTAAGGGTAAGGGTAAGGGTAAGGGTAAGGGTAAGGGTAAGCTTAAGGGTAAAAGCAAGGGTAAGGGTAAGGGTAAGGGTAAGGGTAAGGGTAAGGGTAAGGGTAAGGGTAAGGGTAAGTGTAAGGGTAAGCTTAAGGGTAAAAGCAAGGGTAAGGGTTAGGGTAAGGGTAAGGGTAAGGGTAAGGGTAAGGGTAAGGGTAAGCTTAAGGGTAAAAGCAAGGGTAAGGGTAAGGGTAAGGGTAAGGGTAAGGGTAAGGGTAAGGGTAAGGGTAAAGGTAAGGGTAAGCCTAAGGGTAAAAGCAAGGGTAAGGGTTAGGGTAAGGGTAAGGGTAAGGGTAAGGGTAAGGGTAAGGGTAAGGGTAAGGGTAAGGGTAAGGGTAAGGGTAAGGGTAAGGGTAAGGGTAAGGGTAAGCTTAAGGGTATAAGCAAGGGTAAGGGTAAGGGTAAGGGTGAGGGTAAGGGTAAGGGTAAGGGTAAGCTTAAGGGTAAAAGCAAGGGTAAGGGTAAGGGTAAGGGTAAGATTAAGGGTAAGGGTAAGGGTAAGCTTAAGGGTAAAAGCAAGGGTAAGGGTAAGGGTAAGGGTAAGGGTAAGGGTAAGGGTAAGGGTAAGGGTAAGGGTAAGGGTAAGGGTAAAGGTAAGGTTAAGCCTAAGGGTAAAAGCAAGGCTAAGGGTAAGGGTAAGGGTAAGGGTAAGGGTAAGGGTAAGGGTAAGGGTAAGGGTAAGGGTAAGGGTAAGGGTAAGGGTAAGGGTAAGGGTAAGCTTAAGGGTAAAAGCAAGGGTAAGGGTAAGGGTAAGGGTAAGGGTAAGCCTAAGGGTAAAAGCAAGGGTAAGGGTAAGGGTAAGGGTAAGGGTAAGGGTAAGCTTAAGGGTAAAAGCAAGGGTAAGGGTAAGGGTAAGGGTAAGGGTAAGGGTAAGGGTAAGGGTAAGGGTAAGGGTAAGGGTAAGCTTAAGGGTAAAAGCAAGGGTAAGGGTAAGGGTAAGGGTAATGGTAAGGGTAAGGGTAAGGGTAAAGGTAAGGGTAAGCCTAAGGGTCAAAGCAAGGGTAAGGGTAAGGGTAAGGGTAAGGGTAAGGGTAAGGGTAAGGGTAAGGGTGAGCTTAAGGGTAAAAGCAAGGGTAAGGGTAAGGGTAAGGGTAAGGGTAAGGGTAAGGGTAAGGGTAAGGGTAAGGGTAAGGGTAAGGGTAAGGGTAAGGGTAAGCTTAAGAGTAAGGGTAAGGGTAAGGGTAAGGGTAAGCCTAAGGGTAAAAGCAAGGGTAAGTGTAAGGGTAAGGGTAAGGGTAAGGGTAAGCTTAAGGGTAAAAGCAAGGGTAAGGGTAAGGGTAAGGGTAAGGGTAAGGGTAAGGGTAAGGGTAAGCTTAAGGGTAAAAGCAAGGGTAAGGGTAAGGGTAAGGGTAAGGGTAAGGGTAAGGGTAAGGCTAAAGGTAAGGGTAAGCCTAAGGGTAAAAGCAAGGGTAAGGGTAAGGGTAAGGGTAAGGGTAAGGGTAAGGGTAAGTGTAAGGGTAAGGGTAAGGGTAAAGGTAAGGGTAAGGGTAAGCTTAAGGGTAAAAGCAAGGGTAAGGGTAAGGGTAAGAGTATAGGTAAGAGTAAGGGTAAGGGTAAGGGTAAGCTTAAGGGTAAAAGCAAGGGTAAGGGTAAGGGTAAGGGTAAGGGTAAGGGTAAGGGTAAGGGTAAGGATAAGGGTAAGGGTAAGGGTAAGGGTAAGCTTAAGGGTAAAAGCAAGGGTAAGGGTAAGGGTAAGGGTAAGGGTAAGGGTAAGGGTAAGGGTAAGGGTGAGGGTAAGGGTTAGCTTAAGGGTAAAAGCAAGGGTAAGGGTAAGGGTAAGGGTAAGGGTAAGGGTAAAGGTAATGGTAAGGGTAAAGGTAAGGGTAAGCCTAAGGGTAAAAGCAAGGGTAAGGGTAAGGGTAAGGGTAAGGGTAAGGGTAAGGTTGAGGGTAAGGGTTAGGGTAAGGGTAAGGGTAAGGTTAATGGTAAGCTTAAGGGTAAAAGCAAGGGTAAGGGTAAGGGTAAGGGTAAGGGTAAGGGTAAGGGTAAGGGTAGGCTTAAGGGTAAGGGTAAGGGTGAGGGTAAGGGTAAGCTTAAGGGTAAAAGCAGGGGTAAGGGTAAGGGTAAGGGTAAGGGTAAGGGTAAGCTTAAGGGTAAAAGCAAGGGTAAGGGTAAGGGTAAGGGTAAGGGTAAGGGTAAGGGTAAGGGTAAGCTTAAGGGTAAGGGTAAGGATAAGGGTAAGGGTAAGCTTAAGGGTAAAAGCAAGGGTAAGGGTCAGGGTAAGGGTAAGTGTAAGGGTAAGGGTAAGGGTAAGGGTAAGGGTGAGCTTAAGGGTAAAAGCAAGGGTAAGGGTAAGGTTAAGGGTAAGGGTAAGGGTAAGGGTAAGGGTAAGGGTTAGCTTAAGGGTAAAAGCAAGGGTAAGGTTAAGGGTAAGGGTAAGGGTAAGGGTAAGGGTAAGGGTAAGGGTAAGGGTAAAGGTAAGGGTAAGCCTAAGGGTAAAAGCAAGGGTAAGGGTAAGGGTAAGGGTAAGGGTAAGAGTAAGGGTAAGGGTAAGGGTAAGGGTAAGCTTAAGGGTGAAAGCAAGGGTAAGGGTAAGGGTAAGGGTAAGGGTAAGCCTAAGGGAAAAAGCAAGGGTAAGGGTAAGGGTAAGGGTAAGGGTAAGGGTAAGCTTAAGGGTAAAAGCAAGGGTAAGGGTAAGGGTAAGGGTAAGGGTAAGGGTAAGGGTAAGCTTAAGGGTAAAAGCAAGGGTGAGGGTAAGGGTAAGGGTAAGGGTAAGGGTAAGGGTAAGGGTAAGGGTAAGGGTAAGGGTAAGCTTAAGGGTAAAAGCAAGGGTAAGGGTAAGGGTAAGGGTAAGGGTAAGGGTAAGGGTAAGGGTAAGGGTAAGCTTAAGGGTAAAAGCAAGGGTAAGGGTAAGGGTAAGGGTAAGGGTAAGGGTAAAGGTAAGGGTAAGCCTAAGGGTAAAAGCAAGGGTAAGGGTAAGGGTAAGGGTAAGGGTAAGGGTTAGGGTAAGGGTAAGGGTAAGGGTAAGGGTAAGGGTAAGGGTAAGGGTAAGGGTAAGGGTAAGGGTAAGGGTAAGGGTAAGGGTAAGCTTAAGGGTAAAAGCAAGGGTAAGGGTAAGGGAAAGGGTAAGGGTAAGCCTAAGGGTAAAAGCAAGGGTAAGGGTAAGGGTAAGGGTAAGGGTAAGGGTAAGCTCAAGGGTAAAAGCAAGAGTAAGGGTAAGGGTAAGGGTAAGGGTAAGGGTAAGGGTAAGCTTAAGGGTAAAAGCAAGGGTGAGGGTAAAGGTAAGGGTAAGGGTAAGGGTAAGGGTAAGGGTAAGGGTAAGGGTAAGGGTAAAGGTAAGGGTAAGCCTAAGGGTAAAAGCAAGGGTAAGGGTAAGGGTAAGGGTAAGGGTAAGGGTAAGGTTAAGGGTAAGGGTAAGGGTAAGCTTAAGGGTAAAAGCAAGGGTAAGGGTAAGGGTAAGGGTAAGGGTAAGGGTAAGGGTAAGGGTAAGGGTAAGGGTAAGGGTAAGGGTAAGGGTAAGGGTAAGCTTAAGGGTAAGGGTAAGGGTAAGGGTAAGGGTAAGCTTAAGGGTAAAAGCAAGGGTAAGGGTAAGGGTGAGGTTAAGGGTAAGCTTAAGGGTAAAAGCAAGGGTAAGGGTAAGGGTAAGGGTAAGGGTAAGGGTAAGGGTAAGGGTAAGGGTAAGGGTAAGGGTAAGGGTAAGGGTAAGCTTAAGGGTAAGGGTAAGGGTAAGGGTAAGGGTAAGCTTAAGGGTAAAAGCAAGGGTAAGGGTAAGGGTAAGGGTAAGGGTAAGGGTAAGGGTAAGGGTAAGCTTAAGGGTAAGGGTAAGGGTAAGGGTAAGGGTAAGCTTAAGGGTAAAAGCAAGGGTAAGGGTAAGGGTGAGGGTAAGGGTAAGGGTAAGGGTAAGGGTAAGCTTAAGGGTAAGGGTAAGGGTAAGGGTAAGGGTAAGCTTAAGGGTAAAAGCAAGGGTAAGGGTAAGGGTAAGGGTAAGGGTAAGGGTAAGGGTAAGGGTAAGGGTAAGGGTAAGGGTAAGGGTAAGGGTAAGGATAAGGGAAAGCTTAAGGGTAAGGGTGAGGGTAAGGGTAAGGGTAAGCTTAAGGGTAAAAGCAAGGGTAAGGGTAAGGATAAGGGTAAGGGTAAGTGTAAGCTTAAGGGTAAAAGCAAGGGTGAGGGTAAGGGTAAGGGTAAGGGTAAGGGTAAGGGTAAGGGTAAGGGTAAGGGTAAGGGTAAGGGTAAGGGTAAGGGTAAGGGTAAGGGTAAGGGTAAGCTTAAGGGTAAGGGTAAGGGTAAGGGTAAGGGTAAGCTTAAGGTTAAAAGCAAGGGTAAGGGTAAGGGTAAGGGTAAGGGTAAGGGTAAAGGTAAGGGTAAGCCTAAGGGTAAAAGCAAGGATAAGGGTAAGGGTAAGGGTAAGGGTAAGGGTAAGGGTAAGGGTAAGGGTAAGGGTAAGGGTAAGGGTAAGGGTAAGCTTAAGGGTAAAAGCAAGGGTAAGGGTAAGGGTAAGGGTAAGGGTAAGGGTAAGGGTAAGGGTAAGGGTAAGGGTAAGGGTAAGGGTGAGGGTAAGCTTAAGGGTAAAAGCAAGGGTAAGGGTAAGAGTAAGGGTAAGGGTAAGGGTAAGGGTAAGGGTAAGCTTAAGGGTAAAAGCAAGGGTAAGAGTAAGGGTAAGGGTAAGGGTAAGGGTTAGGGTAAGGGTAAAGGTAAGGGTAAGCCTAAGGGTAAAAGCAAGGTAAGGGTAAGGGTAAGGGTAAGGGTAAGGGTAAGGGTAAGGGTAAGGGTAAGGGTAAGGGTAAGGGTAAGGGTAAGGGTAAGGGTAAGGGTAAGAGTAAGGGTAAGGGTAAGGGTAAGCTTAAGGGTAAAAGCAAGGGTAAGGGTAAGGGTAAGGGTAAGGGTAAGCTTAAGGGTAAAAGCAAGGGTAAGGGTAAGGGTAAGGGTAAGGGTAAGGGTAAGGGTAAGCTTAAGGGTAAAAGCAAGGGTAAGGGCAAGTGTAAGGGTAAGGGTAAGGGTAAGGGTAAAGGTAAGGGTACGCCTAAGGGTAAAAGCAAGGGTAAGGGTAAGGGTAAGGGTAAGGGTAAGGGTAAGGGTAAGGGTAAGGGTAAGCTTAAGGGTAAAAGCAAGGGTAAGGGTAAGGGTAAGGGTAAGGGTAAGGGTAAGGGTGAGGGTAAGGGTAAGGGTAAGCTTAAGGGTTAAAGCAAGGGTAAGGGTAAGGGTAAGGGTAAGGGTAAGGGTAAGGGTAAGGGTAAGGGTAAGGGTAAGGGTAAAGGTAAGGGTAAGGGTAAGGGTAAGGGTAAGGGTAAGGGTAAGGGTAAGGGTAAGGGTAAGCTTAAGGGTAAAAGCAAGGGTAAGGGTTAGGGTAAGGGTAAGGGTAAAGGTAAGGGTAAGGGTAAGCTTAAGGGTAAAAGCAAGGGTAAGGGTAAGGGTAAGGGTAAGGGTAAGGGTAAGGGTAAGGGTAAGGGTAAGGGTAAGGGTAAGGGTAAGGGTAAGGGTAAGGGTAAGCTTAAGGGTAAAAGCAAGGGTAAGGGTAAGGGTAAGGGTAAGGGTAAGGGTAAGGGTAAGGGTAAGGGTAAGGGTAAGGGTAAGCTTAAGGGTAAAAGCAAGGGTAAGGGTAAGGGTAAGGGTAAGGGTAAGGGTAAGGGTAAGGGTTAGGGTAAGGGTAAAGGTAAGGGTAAGCCTAAGGGTAAAAGCAAGGGTAAGGGTAAGGGTAAGGGTAAGGGTAAGGGTAAGGGTAAGCTTAAGGGTAAAAGCAAGGGTAAGGGTAAGGGTAAGGGTAAGGGTAAGGGTAAGGGTGAGGGTAAGGGTAAGGGTAAGCTTAAGGGTTAAAGCAAGGGTAAGGGTAAGGGTAAGGGTAAGGGTAAGGGTAAGGGTAAGGGTAAGGGTAAGGGTAAGGGTAAAGGTAAGGGTAAGGGTAAGGGTAAGGGTAAGGGTATGGGTAAGGGTAAGCTTAAGGGTAAAAGCAAGGGTAAGGGTTAGGGTAAGGGTAAGGGTAAAGGTAAGGGTAAGGGTAAGCTTAAGGGTAAAAGCAAGGGTAAGGGTAAGGGTAAGGGTAAGGGTAAGGGTAAGGGTAAGGGTAAGGGTAAGTGTAAGGGTAAGGGTAAGGGTAAGCTTAAGGGTAAAAGCAAGGGTAAGGGTTAGGTTAAGGGTAAGGGTAAGGGTAAGGGTAAGGGTAAGCTTAAGGGTAAAAGCAAGGGTAAGGGTAAGGGTAAGGGTAAGGGTAAGGGTAAGGGTAAGGGTAAGGGTAAGGGTAAGGGTAAGGGTAAGGGTTAAGGTAAGGGTAAGCCTAAGGGTAAAAGCAAGGGTAAGGGTAAGGGTAAGGGTAAGGGTAAGGGTAAGGGTAAGGGTAAGGGTAAGGGTAAGGGTAAGCTTAAGGGTATAAGCAAGGGTAAGGGTAAGGGTAAGGGTGAGGGTAAGGGTATGGGTAAGGGTAAGGGTAAGGGTAAACTTAAGGGTAAAAGCAAGGGTAAGGGTAAGGGTAAGGGTAAGGGTAAGGGTAAGGGTAAGGGTGAGGGTAAGGGTAAGGGTAAGCTTAAGGGTTAAAGCAAGGGTAAGGGTAAGGGTAAGGGTAAGGGTAAGGCTAAGGGTAAGGGTAAGGGTAAGGGTAAGGGTAAGGGTAAAGGTAAGGGTAAGGGTAAGGGTAAGGGTAAGGGTAAGGGTAAGGGTAAGGGTAAGGGTAAGCTTAAGGGTAAAAGCAAGGGTAAGGGTTAGGGTAAGGGTAAGGGTAAAGGTAAGGGTAAGGGTAAGCTTAAGGGTAAAAGCAAGGGTAAGGGTAAGGGTAAGGGTAAGGGTAAGGGTAAGGGTAAGGGTAAGAGTAAGGGTAAGGGTAAGGGTAAGGGTAAGGGTAAGGGTAAGCTTAAGGGTAAAAGCAAGGGTAAGGGTAAGGGTAAGGGTAAGGGTAAGGGTAAGGGTAAGGGTAAGCTTAAGGGTAAAAGCAAGGGTAAGGGTAAGGGTAAGGGTAAGGGTAAGGGTAAGGGTAAGGGTAAGGGTTAGGGTAAGGGTAAAGGTAAGGGTAAGCCTAAGGGTAAAAGCAAGGGTAAGGGTAAGGGTAAGGGTAAGGGTAAGGGTAAGGGTAAGGGTAAGGGTAAGGGTAAGGGTAAGGGTAAGGGTAAGGGTAAGGGTAAGGGTAAGGGTAAGGGTAAGAGTAAGGGTAAGGGTAAGCTTAAGGGTAAAAGCAAGGGTAAGGGTAAGGGTAAGGGTAAGGGTGAGCCTAAGGGTAAAAGCAAGGGTAAGGGTAAGGGTAAGGGTAAGGGTAAGGGTAAGCTTAAGGGTAAAAGCAAGGGTAAGGGTAAGGGTAAGGGTAAGGGTAAGGGTAAGGGTAAGCTTAAGGGTAAAAGCAAGGGTAAGGGTAAGGGTAAGGGTAAGGGTAAGGGTAAGGGTAAGGGTAAGGGTAAGGGTAAGGGTAAGGGTAAAGGTAAGGGTAAGCCTAAGGGTAAAAGCAAGGGTAAAGGTAAGGGTAAGGGTAAGGGTAAGGGTAAGCTTAAGGGTAAAAGCAAGGGTAAGGGTAAGGGTAAGGGTAAGGGTAAGGGTAAGGGTAAGGGTAAGCTTAAGGGTAAAAGCAAGGGTAAGGGTAAGGGTAAGGGTAAGGGTAAGGGTAAGGGTAAGGGTAAGGGTAAGGGTAAGGGTAAGTGTAAGGGTAAGGGTAAGGGTAAGCTAAAGGGTAAAAGCAAGGGTAAGGGTTAGGTTAAGGGTAAGGGTAAGGGTAAGGGTAAGGGTAAGCTTAAGGGTAAAAGCAAGGGTAAGGGTAAGGGTAAGGGTAAGGGTAAGGGTAAGGGTAAGGGTAAGGGTAAGGGTAAGGGTAAGGGTAAGGGTAAGGGTTAAGGTAAGGGTAAGCCTAAGGGTAAAAGCAAGGGTAAGGGTAAGGGTAAGGGTAAGGGTAAGGGTAAGGGTAAGGGTAAGGGTAAGGGTCAGGGTAAGCTTAAGGGTATAAGCAAGGGTAAGGGTAAGGGTAAGGGTGAGGGTAAGGGTATGGGTAAGGGTAAGGGTAAGGGTAAGCTTAAGGGTAAAAGCAAGGGTAAGGGTAAGGGTAAGGGTAAGGGTAAGGGTAAGGGTAAGGGTAAGGGTAAGGGTAAGGGTAAGGGTAAGGGTAAGGGTAAGGGTAAGGGTAAGGGTAAGCTTAAGGGTAAAAGCAAGGGTAAGGGTAAGGGTAAGGGTAAGGGTAAGGGTAAGGGTAAGGGTAAGGGTAAGGGTAAGGGTAAGGGTAAAGGTAAGGGTAAGCCTAAGGGTAAAAGCAAGGGTAAGGGTAAGGGTAAGGGTAAGGGTAAGGGTAAGGGTAAGGGTAAGGGTAAGGGTAAGGGTAAGGGTAAGCCTTAAGGTAAAAGCAAGGGTAAGGGTAAGGGTAAGGGTAAGGGTAAGGGTAAGCTTAAGGGTAAAAGCAAGGGTAAGGGTAAGGGTAAGGGTAAGGGTAAGGGTAAGGGTAAGGGTAAGCTTAAGGGTAAAAGCAAGGGTAAGGGTAAGGGTAAGGGTAAGGGTAAGGGTAAGGGTAAAGGTAAGGGTAAGCCTAATGGTAAAAGCAAGGGTAAGGGTAAGGGTAAGGGTAAGGGTAAGGGTAAGGGTAAGGGTAAGGGTAAGGGTAAGGGTAAGGGTAAGGGTAAGGGTAAGGGTAAGGGTAAGGGTAAGGGTAAGGGTAAGGGTAAGGGTAAGCTTAAGGGTAAGGGTAAGGGTAAGGGTAAGGGTAAGGGTAAGGGTAAGCTTAAGGGTAAAAGCAAGGGTAAGGGTAAGGGTAAGGGTAAGGGTAAGGGTAAGCTTAAGGGTAAAAGCAAGGGTAAGGGTAAGGGTAAGGGTAAGGGTAAGCTTAAGGGTAAAAGCAAGGGTAAGGGTAAGGGTAAGGGTAAGGGTAAGGGTAAGGGTAAAGGTAAGGGTAAGCCTAAGGGTAAAAGCAAGGGTAAGGGTAAGGGTAAGGGTAAGGGTAAGGGTAAGGGTAAGGGTAAGGGTAAGGGTAAGGGTAAGGGTAAGGGTAAGGGTAAGGGTAAGGGTAAGCTTAAGGGTAAAAGCAAGGGTGAGGGTAAGGGTAAGGGTAAGGGTAAGGGTAAGGGTAAGGGTAAGGGTAAGGGTAAGGGTAAGGGTAAGGGTAAGGGTAAGCCTAAGGGTAAAAGCAAGGGTAAGGGTAAGGGTAAGGGTAAGGGTAAGGGTAAGCTTAAGGGTAAAAGCAAGGGTAAGGGTAAGGGTAAGGGTAAGGGTAAGGGTAAGGGTAAGCTTAAGGGTAAAAGCAAGGGTAAGGGTAAGGGTAAGGGTAAGGGTAAGGGTAAGGGTAAGGGTAAGGGTAAAGGTAAGGGTAAGCCTAAGGGTAAAAGCAAGGGTATGGCTAAGGGTAAGGGTAAGGGTAAGGGTAAGGGTAAGGGTAAGGGTAAGGGTAAGGGTAAGGGTAAGGGTAAGGGTAAGGGTAAGGGTAAGGGTAAGCTTAAGGGTAAAAGCAAGGGTAAGGGTAAGGGTAAGGGTTAGGGTAAGGGTAAGGGTAAGGGTAAGGGTAAGGGTAAGGGTAAGGGTAAGCTTAAGGGTAAAAGCAAGGGTAAGGGTAAGGGTAAGGGTGAGGGTAAGGGTAAGGGTAAGGGTAAGGGTAAGGGTAAGGGTAAGGGTAAGGGTAAGGGTAAGGGTAAGGGTAAGGGTAAGCTTAAGGGTAAAAGCAAGGGTAAGGGTAAGGGTAAGGGTAAGGGTAAGGGTAAGGGTAAGGGTAAGGGTAAGGGTAAGGGTAAGGGAAAGCTTAAGGGTAAAAGCAAGGGTAAGGGTAAGGGTAAGGGTAAGGGTAAGGGTAAGGGTAAGCCTAAGGGTAAAAGCAAGGGTGAGGGTAAGGGTAAAAGCAAGGGTAAGGGTAAGGGTAAGGGTAAGGGTAAGGGTAAGGTTAAGGGTAAGGGTAAGGGTAAGGGTAAGGGTAAGCTTAAGGGTAAAAGCAAGGGTAAGTGTAAGGGTAAGGGTAAGGGTAAGGGTAAGTGTAAGCTTAAGGGTAAAAACAAGGGTAAGGGTAAGGGTAAGGGTAAAGGTAAGGGTAAGCCTTAGGGTAAAAGCAAGGGTAAGGGTAAGGGTAAGGGTAAGGGTAAGGGTAAGGGTAAGGGTAAGGGTAAGGGTAAGGGTAAGGGTAAGGGTAAGGGTAAGGGTAAGCTTAAGGGTAAAAGCAAGGGTAAGGGTAAGGGTAAGGGTAAGGGTAAGGGTAAGGGTAAGGGTAAGCTTAAGTGTAAAAGTAAGGGTAAGGGTAAGGGTAAGGGTAAGGGTAAGGGTAAAGGTAGGGGTAAGGGTAAGGGTAAGGGTAAGCTCAAGGGTAAAAGCAAGGGTAAGGGTTAGGGTAAGGGTAAGGGTAAGGGTAAGGGTAAGCTTGAGGGTAAAAGCAAGGGTAAGGGTAAGGGTAAGGGTAAGGGTAAAGGTAAGGGTAAGCCTAAGGGTAAAAGCAAGGGTAAGGGTAAGGGTAAGGGTAAGGGTAAGGGTAAGGGTAAGGGTAAGGGTAAGGGTAAGGGTAAGGGTAAGCTTAAGGGTATAAGCAAGGGTAAGGGTAAGGGTAAGGGTGAGGGTAAGGGTAAGGGTAAGGGTAAGCTTAAGGGTAAAAGCAAGGGTAAGGGTAAGGGTAAGGGTAAGGGTAAGGGTAAGGGTAAGGGTAAGGGTAAGCTTAAGGGTAAAAGCAAGGGTAAGGGTAAGGGTAAGGGTAAGGGTAAGGGTAAGGGTAAGGGTAAGGGTAAGGGTGAGGGTAAGGGTAAGGGTAAAGGTTAGGGTAAGCCTAAGGGTAAAAGCAAGGGTAAGGGTAAAGGTAAGGGTAAGGGTAAGGGTAAGGGTAAGGGTAAGGGTAAGGGTTAGGGTAAGGGTAAGGGTAAGGGTAAGCTTAAGGGTAAAAGCAAGGGTAAGAGTAAGGGTAAGGGTAAGGGTAAGCCTAAGGGTAAAACAAGGGTAAGGGTAAGGGTAAGGGTAACGGTAAGGGTAAGCTTAAGGGTAAAAGCAAGGGTAAGGGTAAGGGTAAGGGTGAGGGTAAGGGTAAGCTTAAAGGTTAAAGCAAGGGTTAGGGTAAGGGTAAGGGTAAGGGTAAGGGTAAGGGTAAGGGTAAGGGTAAGGGTAAGGGTAAAGGTAAGGGTAAGCCTAAGGGTAAAAGCAAGGGTAAGGGTAAGGGTAAGGGTAAGGGTAAGGGTAAGGGTAAGGGTAAGGGTAAGGGTAAGGGTAAGGGTAAGGGTAAGGGTAAGGGTAAGGGTAAGGGTAAGGGTAAGGGTAAGCTTAAGGGTAAAAGCAAGGGTAAGGGTAAGGGTAAGGGTAAGGGTAAGGGTAAGGGTAAGGGTAAGGGTAAGGGTAAGGGTAAGGGTAAGGGTAAGGGTAAGGGTAAGGGTAAGGGTAAGGGTAAGGGTAAGCTTAAGGGTAAAAGCAAGGGTAAGGGTAAGGGTAAGGGTGAGGGTAAGGGTAAGGGTAAGGGTAAGGGTAAGCTTAAGGGTAAAAGCAAGGGTAAGGGTAAGGGTAAGGGTAAGGGTAAGGGTAAGGGTAAGGGTAAGGGTAAGCTTAAGGGTAAAAGCAAGGGTAAGGGTAAGGGTAAGGGTAAGGGTAAGGGTAAGGGTAAGGGTAAGGGTAAGGGTAAGGGTAAGGGTAAAGGTAAGGGTAAGCCTAAGGGTAAAAGCAAGGGTAAGGGTAAGGGTTAGGGTAAGGGTAAGGGTAAGGGTAAGGGTAAGGGTAAGGGTAAGGGTAAGGGTAAGGGTAAGGGTAAGGGTAAGTGTAAGGGTAAGGGTAAGGGTAAGCTTAAGGGTAAAAGCAAGGGTAAGGGTAAGGGTAAGGGTAAGGGTAAGGGTAAGGGTAAGGGTAAGGGTAAGGGTAAGGGTAAGCTTAAGGGTAAGGGTAAGGGTAAGGGTAAAGGTAAGGGTAAGCCTAAGGGTAAAAGCAAGGGTAAGGGTAAGGGTTAGGGTAAGGGTAAGGGTAAGGGTAAGGGTAAGGGTAAGGGTAAGGGTAAGTGTAAGGGTAAGGGTAAGGGTAAGCTTAAGGGTAAAAGCAAGGGTAAGGGTAAGGGTAAGGGTGAGGGTAAGGGTAAGGGTAAGGGTAAGGGTAAGGGTAAGGGTAAGGGTAAGGGTAAGGGTAAGCTTAAGGGTAAGGGTAAGGGTAAGGGTAAGGGTAAGCCTAAGGGTAAAAGCAAGGGTAAGGGTAAGGGTAAGGGTAAGGGTAAGGGTAAGCTTAAGGGTAAAAGCAAGGGTAAGGGTAAGGGTAAGGGTAAGGGTAAGCTTAAGGGTAAAAGCAAGGGTAAGGGTAAGGGTAAGGGTAAGGGTAAGGGTAAGGGTAGGGGTAAGGGTAAAGGTAAGTGTAAGCCTAAGGGTAAAAGCAAGGGTAAGGGTAAGGGTAAGGGTAAGGGTAAGGGTAAGGGTAAGGGTATGGGTAAGGGTAAGGGTAAGGGTAAGCTTAAGGGTAAAAGCAAGGGTAAGGGTAAGGGTAAGGGTAAGGGTAAGGGTAAGGGTAAGGGTAAGGGTAAGGGTAAGGGTAAGGGTAAGGGTAAGGGTAAGGGTAAGGGTAAGGGTAAGGGTAAGGGTAAGGGTAAGCTTAAGGGTAAAAGCAAGGGTGAGGGTAAGGGTGAGGGTAAGGGTAAGGGTAAGGGTAAGGGTAAGGGTAAGGGTAAGGGTAAGGGTAAGCTTAAGGGTAAAAGCAAGGGTAAGGGTAAGGGTAAGGGTAAGGGTAAGGGTAAGGGTAAGGGTAAGGGTAAGGGTAAGGGTAAAGGTAAGGGTAAGCCTAAGGGTAAAAGCAAGGGTAAGGGTAAGGGTAAGGGTAAGGGTAAGGGTAAGGGTAAGCTTAAGGGAAAAAGCAAGGGTAAGGGTAAGGGTAAGGGTAAGGGTAAGGGTAAGGGTAAGGGTAAGGGTAAGGGTAAGCTTAAGGGTAAGGATAAGGGTAAGGGTAAAAGCAAGGGTAAGGGTAAGGGTAAGGGTAAGGGTAAGGGTAAGGGTAAGCTTAAGGGTAAAAGCAAGGGTAAGGGTAAGGGTAAGGGTAAGGGTAAGGGTAAGGGTAAGGGTAAGGGTAAGCTTAAGGGTAAGGGTAAGGGTAAGGGTAAGGGTAAGCTTAAGGGTAAAAGCAAGGGTAAGGGTAAGGGTAAGGGTAAGGGTAAGGGTAAGGGTAAGGGTAAGGGTAAGGGTAAGGGTAAGGGTAAGGGTAAGGGTAAGGGTAAGGGTAAGGGTAAGGGTAAGGGTAAGCTTAAGGGTAAAAGCAAGGGTAAGGGTAAGGGTAAGGGTAAGGGTAAGGGTATGGGTAAGGGTAAGGGTAAGGGTAAGGGTAAGGGTAAGGGTAAGGGTAAGGGTAAGCTTAAGGGTAAAAGCAAGGGTAAGGGTAAGGGTAAGGGTAAGGGTAAGGGTAAGGGTAAGGGTAAGGGTAAGGGTAAGGGTAAAGGTAAGGGTAAGCCTAAGGGTAAAAGCAAGGGTAAGGGTAAGGGTAAGGGTAAGGGTAAGGGTAAGGGTAAGAGTAAGGGTAAGGGTAAGGGTAAGGGTTAGCTTAAGGGTAAAAGCAAGGGTAAGGGTAAGGGTAAGGGTAAGGGTAAGCCTAAGGGTAAAAGCAAGGGTAAGGGTAAGGGTAAGGGTAAGGGTAAGGGTAAGCTTAAGGGTAAAAGCAAGGGTAAGGGTAAGGGTAAGGGTAAGGGTAAGGGTAAGGGTAAGGGTAAGGGTAAGGGTAAGCTTAAGGGTAAAAGCAAGGGTGAGGGTAAGGGTAAGGGTAAGGGTAAGGGTAAGGGTAAGGGTAAGGGTAAGGGTAAGCTTAAGGGTAAAAGCAAGGGTAAGGGTAAGGGTAAGGGTAAGGGTAAGGGTAAGGGTAAGGGTAAGGGTAAAGGTAAGGGTAAGGGTAAGGGTAAGGGTAAGGGTAAGGGTAAGGGTAAGGGTAAGGGTAAGGGTAAGGGTAAGGGTAAGGGTAAGGGTAAGGGTAAGCTTAAGGGTAAAAGCAAGGGTAAGGGTAAGGGTAAGGGTAAGGGTAAGCCTAAGGGTAAAAGCAAGGGTAAGGGTAAGGGTAAGGGTAAGGGTAAGGGTAAGCTTAAAGGTAAAAGCAAGGGAAAGGGTAAGGGTAAGGGAAAGGGTAAGGGTAAGGGTAAGCTTAAGGGTAAAAGCAAGGGTAAGGGTAAGGGTAAGGGTAAGGGTAAGGGTAAGGGTAAGGGTAAGGGTAAGGGTAAAGGTAAGGGTAAGCCTAAGGGTAAAAGCAAGGGTAAGGGTAAGGGTAAGGGTAAGGGTAAGGGTAAGGGTAAGGGTAAGGGTAAGGGTAAGGGTAAGGGTAAGGGTAAGGGTAAGCTTAAGGGTAAAAGCAAGGGTAAGGGTAAGGGTAAGGGTAAGGGTAAGGGTAAGGGTAAGGGTAAGGGTAAGGGTAAAGGTAAGGGTAAGCCTAAGGGTAAAAGCAAGGGTAAGGGTAAGGGTAAGGGTAAGGGTAAGGGTAAGGGTAAGGGTAAGGGTAAGGGTAAGGGAAAGGGTAAGGGTAAGGGTAAGGGTAAGCTTAAGGGTAAAAGCAAGGGTGAGGGTAAGGGTAAGGGTAATTGTAAGGGTAAGGGTAAGGGTAAGGGTAAGCTTAAGGGTAAAAGCAAGGGTAAGGGTAAGGGTAAGGGTAAGGGTAAGGGTAAGGGTAAGGGTAAGGGTAAGGGTAAGGGTAAGGGTAAGGGTAAGGGTAAGCTTTAGGGTAAAAGCAAGGGTAAGGGTAAGGGTAAGGGTAAGGGTAAGGGTAAGGGTAAGGGTAAGCTTAAGGGAAAAAGCAAGGGTAAGGGTAAGGGTAAGGGTAAGGGTAAGGGTAAGGGTAAGGGTAAGGGTAAGGGTAAGGGTAAAGGTAAGGGTAAGCCTAAGGGTAAATGCAAGGGTAAGGGTAAGGGTAAGGGTAAGGGTAAGGGTAAGTGTAAGGGTAAGGGTAAGGGTAAGGGTAAGGGTAAGGGTAAGCTTAAGGGTAAAAGCAAGGGTAAGGGTAAGGGTAAGGGTAAGGGTAAGGGTTAGGGTAAGGGTAAGGGTAAGGTTAAGCTAAAGGGTAAGGAAAAGGGTAAGGGTAAGGGTAAGCTTAAGGGTAAAAGCAAGGGTAAGGGTAAGGGTAAGGGTAAGGGTAAGGGTAAGCTTAAGGGTAAAAGCAAGGGTAAGGGTAAGGGTAAGGGTAAGGGTAAGGGTAAGGGTAAGGGTAAGGGTAAAGGTAAGGGTAAGCCTAAGGGTAAAAGTAAGGGTAAGGGTAAGGGTAAAGGTAAGGGTTAGGGTAAGGGTAAGGGTAAGGGAAAGGGTAAGTATAAGGGTAAGGGTAAGGGTAAGGGTAAGGGTGAGGGTAAGGGTAAGGGTAAGGGTAAGCTTAAGGGTAAAAGCAAGGGTAAGGGTAAGGGTAAGGGTAAGCCTTACCCTTACCCTTACCCTTACCCTTGCTTTTACCCTTAAGCTTACCCTTACCCTTACCCTTACCCTTACCCTTACCTTTACCCTTGCTTTTACCCTGAGGCTTACCCTTACCCTTACCCTTACCCTTACCCTTGCTTTTACCCTTAAGCTTACCCTTACCCTTACCCTTACCCTTACCCTTACCCTTACCCTTACCCTTACCCTTACCCTTGCTTTTACCCTTAGGCTTACCCTTACCTTTACCCTTACCCTTACCCTTACCCTTACCCTTACCCTTACCCTTGCTTTTACCCTTAAGCTTACCCTTACCTTTACCCTTACCCTTACCCTTACCCTTACCCTTACCCTTACCCTTACCCTTACCCTTACCCTTACCCTTACCCTTACCCTTACTTTTACCCTTAAGCTTACCCTTACCCTTACCCTTACCCTTACCCTTACCCTTACCCTTACCCTTACCCTTACCCTTGCTTTTACCCTTAAGCTTACCCTTACCCTTACCCTTAAGCTTACCCTTACCCTTACCCTTACCCTTACCCTTACCCTTACCCTTACCCTTACCCTTGCTTTTACCCTTAAGCTTACCCTTACCCTTACCCTTACCCTTACCCTTACCCTTGCTTTTACCCTTAAGCTTACCCTTACCCTTACCCTTACCCTTACCCTTAAGCTTACCCTTACCCTTACCCTTACCCTTACCCTTACCCTTACCCTTACCCTTACCCTTACCCTTACCCTTACCCTTACCCTTACCCTTACCCTTGCTTTTACCCTTAAGCTTACCCTTACCCTTACCCTTACCCTTACCCTTAAGCTTACCCTTACCCTTACCCTTACCCTTACCATTACCCTTGCTTTTACCCTTAAGCTTACCCTTACCCTTACCCTTACCCTTACCCTTAAGCTTACCCTTACCCTTACCCTTACCCTTACCCTTACCCTTACCCTTACCCTTACCCTTGCTTTTACCCTTAAGCTTACCCTTACCCTTATCCTTACCCTTACCCTTAAGCTTACCCTTACCCTTACCCTTACCCTTACCCTTACCCTTACCCTTACCCTTACCCTTACCCTTACCCTTACCCTTACCCTTGCTTTTACCCTTAAGCTTACCCTTACCCTTACCCTTACCCTTACCCTTACCCTTACCCTTGCTTTTACCCTTGAGCTTACCCTTACCCTTACCCTTACCCTTACCCTTAAGCTTACCCTTACCCTTACCCTTACCCTTACCCTTACCCTTACCCTTACCCTTGCTTTTACCCTTAAGCTTACCCTTACCCTTACCCTTACCCTTACCCTTACCCTTACCCTTACCCTTACCCTTACCCTTACCCTTACCCTTGCTTTTACCCTTAGGCTTACCCTTACCTTTACCCTTACCCTTACCCTTACCCTTACCCTTACCCTTACCCTTACCCTTGCTTTTACCCTTAAGCTTACCCTTACCCTTACCCTTTCCCTTACCCTTACCCTTACCCTCACCCTTGCTTTTACCTTTAAGCTTACCCTTACCCTTACCCTTACCCTTACCCTTGCTTTTACCCTTAGGCTTACCCTTACCCTTACCCTTACCCTTACCCTTGCTTTTACCCTTAAGCTTACCCTTACCCTTACCCTTACCCTTACTCTTACTCTTACCCTTACCCTCACCCTTGCTTTTACCCTTAAGCTTACCCTTACCCTTACCCTTACCCTTACCCTTACCCTTACCCTTACCCTTACCCTTACCCTTGCTTTTACCCTTAAGCTTACCCTTACCCTTACCCTTACCCTTACCCTTACCCTTGCTTTTACCCTTAGGCTTACCCTTACCCTTACCCTTACCCTTACCCTTGCTTTTACCCTTAAGCTTACCCTTACCCTTACCCTTACCCTTACTCTTACCCTTACCCTTACCCTTACCCTTACCCTTACCCTTACCCTTGCTTTTACCCTTAGGCTTACCCTTACCTTTACCCTTACCCTTACCCTTACCCTTACCCTTACCCTTACCCTTACCCTTACCCTTGCTTTTACCCTTAAGCTTACCCTTACCCTTACCATTACCCTTACCCTTACCCTTACCCTTACCCTTACCCTCACCTTTACCCTTACCCTTGCTTTTACCCTTAAGCTTACCCTTACCCTTACCCTTACCCTTACCCTTACCCTTACCCTTACCCTTACCCTTACCCTTACCCTTACCCTTACCCTTACCCTTACCCTTGCTTTTACCCTTAAGCTTACCCTTACCCTTACCCTTACCCTTACCCTTAAGCTTACCCTTACCCTTACCCTTACCCTTACCCTTACCCTTACCCTTACCCTTACCCTTACCCTTACCCTTGCTTTTACCCTTAAGCTTACCCTTACCCTTACCCTTACCCTTACCCTTGCTTTTACCCTTACCCTTATCCTTACCCTTAAGCTTACCCTTACCCTTACCCTTACCCTTACCCTTACCCTTACCCTTACCCTTACCCTTACCCTTACCCTTACCCTTACCCTTACCCTTGCTTTTACCCTTAAGCTTACCCTTACCCTTACCCTTACCCTTACCCTTACCCTTACCCTTACCCTTACCCTTGCTTTTACCCTTAGGCTTACCCTTACCTTTACCCTTACCCTTACCCTTACCCTTACCCTTACCCTTACCCTTACCCTTACCCTTACCCTTACCCTTGCTTTTACCCTTAAGCTTACCCTTACCCTTACCCTTACCCTTACCCTTACCCTTACCCTTACCCTTACCCTTACCCTTACCCTTACCCTTACCCTCACCCTTTCTTTTACCCTTAAGCTTACCCTTACCCTTACCCTTACCCTTACCCTTACCCTTACCCTTACCCTTACCCTTACCCTTACCCTTACCCTTACCCTTACCCTTACCCTTACCCTTACCCTTACCCTTACCCTTACCCTAACCCTTACCCTTGCTTTTACCCTTAAGCTTACCCTTACCCTTACCCTTACCCTTACCCTTACCCTTACCCTTACCCTTACCCTTACCCTTACCCTTGCTTTTACCCTTAGGCTTACCCTTACCTTTACCCTTACCCTTACCCTTACCCTTACCCTTACCCTTACCCTTACCCTTGCTTTTACCCTTAAGCTTACCCTTACCCTTACCCTTACCCTTACCCTTACCCTTACCCTTACCCTTACCCTTACCCTTACCCTTACCCTTACCCTTGCTTTTACCCTTAAGCTTACCCTTACCCTTACCCTTACCCTTACCCTTACCCTTGCTTTTACCCTTAGGCTTACCCTTACCCTTACCCTTACCCTTACCCTTACCCTTAAGCTTACCCTTACCCTTACCCTTACCCTTACCCTTACCCTAACCCTTACCCTTACCCTTACCCTTACCCTTACCCTTGCTTTTACCCTTAAGCTTACCCTTACCCTTACCCTTACACTTACCCTTACCCTTACCCTTACCCTTACCCTTACCCTTACCCTTACCCTAACCCTTACCCTTACCCTTGCTTTTACCCTTAGGCTTACCCTTACCTTTACCCTTACCCTTACCCTTACCCTTAAGCTTACCCTTACCCTTACCCTTACCCTTACCGTTACCCTTACCCTTACCCTTACCCTTACCCTTACCCTTACCCTTACCCTTACCCTTACCCTTGCTTTTACCCTTAAGCTTACCCTTACCCTTACCCTTACACTTACCCTTACCCTTACCCTTAGCCTTACCCTTACCCTTACCGTTACCCTTACCCTAACCCTTACCCTTACCCTTGCTTTTACCCTTAGGCTTACCCTTACCTTTACCCTTACCCTTACCCTTACCCTTACCCTTACCCTTACCCTTACCCTTACCCTTACCCTTACCCTTACCCTTACCCTTACCCTTACCCTTACCCTTACCCTTGCTTTTACCCTTAAGCTTACCCTTACCCTTACCCTTACCCTTACCCTTACCCTTACCCTTACCCTTGCTTTTACCCTTAAGCTTACCCTTACCCTTACCCTTATCCTTACCCTCACCCTTACCCTTACCCTTACCCTTGCTTTTACCCTTAAGCTTACCCTTACCCTTACCCTTACCCTTACCCTTACCCTTACCCTTACCCTTACCCTTACCCTTACCCTTACCCTTACCCTTACCCTTGCTTTTACCCTTAAGCTTACCCTTACCCTTACCCTTACCCTTACCCTTACCCTTACCCTTACCCTTACCCTTACCCTTACCCTTACCCTTACCCTTACCCTTACCCTTACCCTTACCCTTATCCTTACCCTTGCTTTTACCCTTAGGCTTACCCCTACCTTTACCCTTACCCTTACCCTTACCCTTACCCTTACCCTTGCTTTAACCCTTAAGCTTACCCTTACCCTCACCCTTACCCTTACCCTTACCCTTGCTTTTACCCTTAAGCTCACCCTTACCCTTACCCTTACCCTTACCCTTACCCTTACCTTCACCCTTACCCTTGCTTTTACCCTTAGGCTTACCCTAACCTTTACCCTTACCCTTACCCTTACCCTTACCCTTACCCTTACCCTTACCCTCACCCTTACCCTTACCCTTGCTTTTACCCTTAAGCTTACCCTTACCCTTACCCTTACCCTTACCCTTAGCCTTACCCTTACCCTTGCTTTTACCCTTAAGCTTACCCTTACCCTTACCCTTACCCTCACCCTTACCCTTACCCTTACCCTTGCTTATACCCTTAAGCTTACCCTTACCCTTACCCTTACCCTTACCCTTACTCTTACCCTTACCCTTACCCTTACCCTTACCCTTACCCTTACCCTTACCCTTACCCTTACCCTTACCCTTACCCTTACCCTTGCTTTTACCCTTAGGCTTACCCTTACCTTTACCCTTACCCTTACCCTTACCCTTACCCTTGCTTTTACCCTCAAGCTTACCCTTACCCTTACCCTTACCCTTACCCTAACCCTTACCCTTGCTTTTACCCTTAAGCTTACCCTTACCCTTACCCTTACCCTTACCCTTACCCTTACCCTTACCCTTACCCTTACCCTTACCCTTTACCTTGCATTTACCCTTAAGCTTACCCTTACCCTTACCCTTACCCTTACCCTTACCCTTACCCTTACCCTTACCCTTACCCTTACCCTTACCCTTACCCTTACCCTTACCCTTGCTTTTACCCTTAAGCTTACCCTTACCCTTACCCTTACCCTTACCCTTACCCTTACCCTTACCCTTACCCTTGCTTTTACCCTAAGGCTTACCCTTACCTTTACCCTTACCCTTACCCTTACCCTTGCTTTTACCCTTAAGCTTACACTTACCCTTACCCTTACCCTTACCCTTACCCTTGCTTTTACCCTTAAGCTTACCCTTACCCTTACCCTTACCCTTACCCTTACCCTTACCCTTACCCTTACCCTTACCCTTACCCTTGCTTTTACCCTTACCCTTACCCTTGCTTTTACCCTTAGGCTTACCCTTACCCTTACCCTTACCCTTACCCTTACCCCTACCCTTGCTTTTACCCTTAAGCTTACCCTTACCCTTACCCTTACCCTTACCCTTACCCTTACCCTTACCCTTACCCTTACCCTTACCCTTACCCTTACCCTTACCCTTGCTTTTACCCTTAAGCTTACCCTTACCCTTACCCTTACCCTTACCCTTACCCTTACCCTTACCCTTACCCTTACCCTTACCCTTACCCTTACCCTTACCCTTACCCTTACCCTTACCCTTACCCTTACCCTTGCTTTTACCCTTAAGCTTACCCTTACCCTTACCCTTACCCTTACCCTTACCCTTACCCTTACCCTTACCCTTACCCTTACCCTTACCCTTACCCTTGCTTTTACCCTTAAGCTTACCCTTACCCTTACCCTTACCCTTACCCTTACCCTTACCCTTACCCTTACCCTTACCCTTACCCTTACCCTTACCCTTACCCTTACCCTTACCCATACCCTTGCTTTTACCCTTAGGCTTACCCTTACCTTTACACTTACCCTTACCCTTACCCTTACCCTTACCCTTACCCTTACCCTTACCCTTACCCTTACCCTTACCCTTGCTTTTACCCTTAAGCTTACCCTTACCCTTACCCTTACCCTTACCCTTACCCTTACCCTTACCCTTGCTTTTACCCTTAAGCTTACCCTTACCCTTACCCTTACCCTTACCCTTACCCTTGCTTTTACCCTCAGGCTTACCCTTACCCTTACCCTTACCCTTACCCTTACCCTTACCCTTACCCTTACCCTTACCCTTACCCTTACCCTTACCCTTACCCTTACCCTTACCCTTACCCTCACCCTTGCTTTTACCCTTAAGCTTACCCTTACCCTTACCCTTACCCTTACCCTTACCCTTACCCTTACCCTTACCCTTACCCTTACCCTTACCCTTACCCTTACCCTTACCCTTGCTTTTACCCTTAGGCTTACCCTTACCTTTACCCTTACCCTTACCCTTACCCTTACCCTTACCCTTACCCTTACCCTTGATTTTACCCTTAAGCTTACCCTTACCCTTACCCTTACCCTTACCCTTGCTTTTACCCTTAAGCTTACCCTTACCCTTACCCTTACCCTTACCCTTACCCTTACCCTTACCCTTACCCTTACCCTTGCTTTTACCCTTAAGCTTACCCTTACCCTTACCCTTACCCTTACCCTTACCCTTGCTTTTACCCTTAAGCTTACCCTTACCCTTACCCTTACCCTTACCCTTACCCTTACCCTTACCCTTACCCTTACCCTTACCCTTACCCTTACCCTTACCCTTACCCTTACCCTTACCCTTACCCTTACCCTTACCCTTAACCTTACCCTTACCCTTACCCTTACCCTTACCCTTACCCTTACCCTTGCTTTTACCCTTAGGCTTACCCTTACCTTTACCCTTACCCTTACCCTTACCCTTACCCTTACCCTTACCCTTGCTTTTACCCTTAAGCTTACCCTTACCCTTACCCTTACCCTTACCCTTACCCTTACCCTTACCCTTACCCTTGCTTTTACCCTTAAGCTTACCCTTACCCTTACCCTTACCCTTACCCTTACCCTTGCTTTTACCCTTAAGCTTACCCTTACCCTCACCCTTACCCTTACCCTTACCCTTACCCTTACCCTTACCCTTGCTTTTACCCTTAAGCTTACCCTTACCCTTACCCTTATCCTTACCCTTACCCTTACCCTCACCCTTACCCTTACCCTTACCCTTGCTTATACCCTTAAGCTTACCCTTACCCTTACCGTTACCCTTACCCTTACCCTTACCCTTACCCTTACCCTTACCCTTACCCTTACCCTTACCCTTACCCTTACCCTTACCCTTGCTTTTACCCTTAGGCTTACCCTTACCTTTACCCTTACCCTTACCCTTACCCTTACCCTTACCCTTACCCTTACCCTTACCCTTACCCTTGCTTTTACCCTTAAGCTTACCCTTACCCTTACCCTTACCCTTACCCTTACCCTTACCCTTACCCTAACCCTTACCCTTGCTTTTACCCTTTAGCTTACCCTTACCCTTACCCTTACCCTTACCCTTATCCTTACCCTTACCCTTACCCTTACCCTTACCCTTACCCTTGCTTTTACCCTTAAGCTTACCCTTACCCTTACCCTTACCCTTACCCTTACCCTTACCCTTACCCTTACCCTTACCCTTGCTTTTACCCTTAAGCTTACCCTTACCCTTACCCTTACCCTTACCCTTGCTTTTACCCTTAGGCTTACCCTTACCTTTACCCTTACCCTTACCCTTACCCTTACCCTTACCCTTACCCTTACCCTTACCCATACCCTTACCCTTACCCTTACCCTTACCCTTACCCTTGCTTTTACCCTTAAGCTTACCCTTACCCTTACCCTTACCCTTACCCTTACCCTTGCTTTTACCCTTAAGCTTACCCTTACCCTTACCCTTACCCTTACCCTTACCCTTGCTTTTACCCTTAGGCTTACCCTTACCCTTACCCTTACCCTTACCCTTGCTTTTACCCTTAAGCTTACCCTTACCCTTACCCTTACTCTTACCCTTACCCTTACCCTTACCCTTACCCTTACCCTTACCCTTACCCTTACCCTTACCCTCACCCTTACCCTTGCTTTTACCCTTAGGCTTACCCTTACTTTTACCCTTACCCTAACCCTTACCCTTACCCTTACTCTTACCCTTACCCTTGCTTTTACCCTTAAGCTTACCCTTACCCTTACCCTTACCCTTACCCTTACCCTTACCCTTACCTTTACCCTTGCTTTTACCCTTAAGCTTACCCTTACCCTTACCCTTACCCTTACCCTTACCCTTACCCTTACCCTTACCCTTACCCTTACCCTTACCCTTACCCTTACCCTTACCCTTACCCTTGCTTTTACCCTTAAGCTTACCCTTACCCTTACCCTTACCCTAACCCTTACCCTTGCTTTTACCCTTAAGCTTACCCTTACCCTTACCCTCACCCTTACCCTTACCCTTACCTTTACCCTTACCCTTACCCTTACCCTTACCCTTACCCTTACCCTTACCCTTACCCTTACCCTTACCCTTACCCTTACCCTTACCCTTACCCTTGCTTTTACCCTTAAGCTTACCCTTACCCTTACCCTTACCCTTACCCTTACCCTTACCCTTACCCTTACCCTTACCCTTACCCTTACCCTTGCTTTTACCCTTAAGCTTACCCTTACCCTTACCCTTACCCTTACCCTTACCCTTACCCTTACCCTTACCCTTGCTTTTACCCTTAGGCTTACCCTTACCTTTACCCTTACCCTTACCCTTACCCTTACCCTTACCCTTACCCTTACCCTTACCCTTACCCTTACCCTTGCTTTTACCCTTAAGCTTACCCTTACCCTTACCCTTACCCTTACCCTTACCCTTGCTTTTACCCTTAAGCTTACCCTTACCCTTACCCTTACCCTTACCCTTACCCTTACCCTTGCTTTTACCCTTAGGCTTACCCTTACCCTTACCCTTACCCTTACCCTTGCTTTTACCCTTAAGCTTACCCTTACCCTTACCCTTACTCTTACCCTTACCCTTACCCTTACCCTTACCCCTACCCTTACCCTTACCCTTACCCTTACCCTTACCCTTGCTTTTACCCTTAGGCTTACCCTTACCTTTACCCTTACCCTAACCCTTACCCTTACCCTTACCCTTACCCTTACCCTTGCTTTTACCCTTAAGCTTACCCTTACCCTTACCCTTACCCTTACCCTTACCCTCACCCTTACCCTTGCTTTTACCCTTAAGCTTACCCTTACCCTTACCCTTACCCTTACCCTTACCCTTACCCTTACCCTTACCCTTACCCTTGCTTTTACCCTTAAGCTTACCCTTACCCTTACCCTTACCCTTACCCTTACCCTTACCCTTACCCTTACCCTTACCCTTACCCTTACCCTTACCCTTATCCTTGCTTCTACCCTTAGGCTTACCCTTACCTTTACCCTTACCCTTACCCTTACCCTTACCCTTACCCTTGCTTTTACCCTTAAGCTTACCCTTACCCTTACCCTTACCCTTACCCTTAAGCTTACCCTTACCCTTACCCTTACCCTTACCCTTACCCTTACCCTTACCCTTACCCTTACCCTTACCCTTACCCTTACCCTTACCCTTGCTTTTACCCTTAAGCTTACCCTTACCCTTACCCTTACCCTTACCCTTACCCTTGCTTTTACCCTTAAGCTTACCCTTACCCTTACCCTTACCCTTACCCTTAAGCTTTCCCTTACCCTTACCCTTACCCTTACCCTTACCCTTACCCTTACCCTTACCCTTACCCTTACCCTTGCTTTTACCCTTAAGCTTACCCTTACCCTTACCCTTACCCTTACCCTCACCCTTACCCTTACCCTTGCTTTTACCCTTAAGCTTACCCTTACCCTTAGGCTTACCCTTACCCTTACCCTTACCCTTACCCTTACCCTTGCTTTTACCCTTAAGCTTACCCTTACCCTTACCCTTACCCTTACCCTTAAGCTTACCCTTACCCTTACCCTTACCCTTACCCTTACCCTTACCCTTACCCTTACCCTTACCCTTGCTTTAACCCTTAAGCTCACCCTTACCCTTACCCTTACCCTTACCCTTGCTTTTACCCTTAAGCCTACCCTTACCCTTACCCTTACCCTTACCCTTAAGCTTACCCTTACCCTTACCCTTACCCTTACCCTTACCCTTACCCTTACCCTTACCCTTACCCTTACCCTTACCCTTACCCTTACCCTTGCTTTTACCCTTAAGCTTACCCTTACCCTTACCCTTAACCTTACCCTTACCCTTACCCTTACCCTTACCCTTACCCTTACCCTTGCTTTTACCCTTAGGCTTACCCTTACCTTTACCCTTACCCTTACCCTTACCCTTACCCTTACCCTTACCCTTACCCTTACCCTTACCTTTACCCTTACCCTTGCTTTTACCCTTAAGCTTACCCTTACCCTTACCCTTACCCTTACCCTTACCCTTACTCTTGCTTTTACCCTTAAGCTTACCCTTACCCTTACCCTTACCCTTACCCTTACCCTTGCTTTTACCCTTAGGCTTACCCTTACCCTTTCCCTTACCCTTACCCTTGCTTTTACCCTTAAGCTTACCCTTACCCTTACCCTTACCCTTACCCTTACCCTTACCCTTACCCTTACCCTTACCCTTACCCTTAACCTTACCCTTACCCTTACCCTAACCCTTACCCTTACCCTTACCCTTACCCTTACCCTTACCTTTGCTTTTACCCTTAGGCTTACCCTTACCTTTACCCTTACCCTTACCCTTACCCTTACCCTTACCCTTACCCTTGCTTTTACCCTTAAGCTTACCCTTACCCTTACCCTTACCCTTACCCTTACCCTTACCCTTACCCTTACCCTTACCCTTACCCTTACCCTTACCCTTGCTTTTACCCTTAAGCTTACCCTTACCCTTACCCTTACCCTTACCCTTACCCTTACCCTTACCCTTACCCTTACCCTTACCCTTACCCTCACCCTTGCTTTTACCCTTAAGCTTACCCTTACCCTTACCCTTACCCTTACCCTTACCCTTACCCTTGCTTTTACCCTTAAGCTTACCCTTACCCTTACCCTTACCCTCACCCTTACCCTTGCTTTTACCCTTAGGCTTACCCTTACCCTTACCCTTAACCTTACCCTTGCTTTTACCCTTAAGCTTACCCTTACCCTTACCCTTACCCTTACTCTTACCCTTACCCTTACCCTTACCCCTACCCTTGCTTTTACCCTTAGGCTTACCCTTACCTTTACCCTTACCCTTACCCTTACCCTTACCCTTACCCTTACCCTTACCCTTACCCTTACCCTTACCCTTACCCTTACCCTTACCCTTGCTTTTACCTTTAAGCTAACCCTTACCCTTACCCTTACCCTTTCCCTTACCCTTAACCTTACCCTTACCCTTGCTTTTACCCTTAAGCTCACCCTCACCCTTACCCTTACCCTTACCCTTACACTTACCCTTACCCTGATCCTTACCCTTGCTTTTACCCTTAAGCTTACCCTTACCCTTACCCTTACCCTTACCCTTAAGCTTACCCTTACCCTTACCCTTACCCTTACCCTTACCCTTACCCTTACCCTTGCTTTTACCCTTAAGCTTACCCTTACCCTTACCCTTACCCTTACCCTTACCCTTGCTTTTACCCTTAAGCTTACCCTTACCCTTACCCTTACCCTTACCCCTAAGCTTACCCTTACCATTACCCTTACCCTTACCCTTACCCTTACCCTTACCCTTGCTTTTACCCTTAAGCTTACCCTTACCCTTACCCTTACCCTTACCCTAACCCTTACCCTTAACCTTACCCTTACCCTTACCCTTACCCTTACCCTTACCCTTGCTTTTACCCTTAGGCTTACCCTAACCTTTACCCTTACCATTACCCTTACCCTTACCCTTACCCTTACCCTTGCTTTTACCCTTAAGCTTACCCTTACCCTTACCCTTACCCTTACCCTTACCCTTACCCTTACCCTTACCCTTACCCTTACCCTTACCCTTACCCTTGCTTTTACCCTTAAGCTTACCCTTACCCTTACCCTTACCCTTACCCTTACCCTTACCCCTACCCTTACCCTTACCCTTACCCTTACCCTTACCCTTGCTTTTACCCTTAAGCTTACCCTTACCCTTACCCTTACTCTTACCCTTACCCTTACCCTTACACTTACCCTTGCTTTTACCCTTAAGCTTACCCTTACCCTTACCTTTACCCTTACCCTTACCCTTACCCTTACCCTTACCCTTACCCTTACCCTTACCCTTACCCTTACCCTTACCCTTACCCTTGCTTTTACCCTTAGGCTTACCCTTACCTTTAGCCTTACCCTTACCCTTACCCTTACCCTTACCCTTACCCTTACCCTTACCCTTGCTTTTACCCTTAAGCTTACCCTTACCCTTACCCTTACCCTTACCCTTACCCTTACCCTTGCTTTTACCCTTAAGCTTACCCTTACCCTTACCCTTACCCTTACACTTACCCTTGCTTTTACCCTTAGGCTTACCCTTACCCTTACCCTCACCCTTACCCTTAAGCTTACCCTTACCCTTACCCTTACCCTTACCCTTACCCTAACCCTTACCCTTACCCTTACCCTTACCCTTGCTTTTACCCTTAAGCTTACCCTTACCCTTACCCTTACCCTTACCCTTACCCTTACCCTTACCCTTACCCTTACCCTTGCTTTGACCCTTAGGCTTACCCTTACCTTTACCCTTACCCTTACCCTTACCCTTACCCTTACCCTTACCCTTACCCTTACCCTTACCCTTACCCTTACCCTTGCTTTTACCCTTAAGCTTACCCTTACCCTTACCCTTACCCTTACCCTTACCCTTACCCTTACCCTTAAACTTACCCTTGCTTTTACCCTTAAGCTTACCCTTACCCTTACCCTTACCCTTACCCTTACCCTTGCTTTTACCCTTAGGCTTACCCTTACCCTTACCCTTACCATTACCCTTGCTTTTACCCTTAAGCTTACACTTACCCTTACCCTTACCCTTACCCTTACCCTTACCCTTACCCTTACCCTTACCCTTACCCTTACCCTTACCCTTACCCTTACCGTTGCTTTTACCCTTAGGCTTAACCTTACCTTTACCCTTACCCTTACTCTTACCCTTACCCTTACCCTTACCCTTACCCTTACCCTTACCCTTACCCTTACCCTTACCCTTACCCTTACCCTTACCCTTACCCTTACCCTTGCTTTTACCCTTAAGCTTACCCTTACCCTTACCCTTACCCTTACCCTTACCCTTACCCTTACCCTAACCCTTGCTTTTACCCTTAAGCTTACCCTTACCCTTACCCTTACCCTTACCCTCACCCTTACCCTTACCCTTACCCTTGCTTATACCCTTAAGCTTACCCTTCCCTTACCCTTACCCTTACCCTTACCCTTACCCTTACCCTTACCCTTACCCTTGCTTTTACCCTTAGGCTTACCCTTACCTTTACCCTTACCCTTACCCTTACCCTTACCCTTACCCTTACCCTTACCCTTGCTTTTACCCTTAAGCTTACCCTTACCCTTACCCTTACCCTTACCCTTACCCTAACCCTTACCCTTGCTTTTACCCTTAAGCTTACCCTTACCCTTACCCTTACCCTTACCCTTACCCTTACCCTTACCCTTACCCTTACCCTTACCCTTACCCTTACCCTTACCCTTGCTTTTACCCTTAAGCTTACCCTTACCCTTTCCCTTACCCTTACCCTTACCCTTACCCTTACCCTTACCCTTACCCTTATCCTTACCCTTGCTTTTACCCTTAAGCTTACCCTTACCCTTACCCTTACCCTTACCCTTACCCTTACCCTTACCCTTACCCTTACCCTTACCCTTGCTTTTACTCTTAGGCTTACCCTTACCTTTACCCTTACCCTTACCCTTACCCTTACCCTCACCCTTACCCTTACCCTTGCTTTTACCCTTAAGCTCACCCTTACCCTTACCCTTACCCTTACCCTTACCCTTGCTTTTACCCTTAAGCTTACCCTTACCCTTACCCTTAACCTTACCCTTACCCTTGCTTTTACCCTTAGGCTTACCCTTACCCTTACCCTTACCCTTACCCTTGCTTTTACCCTTAAGCTTACCCTTACCCTTACCCTTACTCTTACCCTTACCCTTACCCTTACCCTTACCCTTACCCTTACCCTTACCCTTACCCTTACCCTCACCCTTACCCTTACCCTTACCCTTGCTTTTACCCTTAGGCTTACCCTTACCTTTACCCCTACCCTAACCCTTACCCTTACCCTTACCCTTACCCTTACCCTTGCTTTTACCCTTAAGCTTACCCTTACCCTCACCCTTACCCTTACCCTTACCCTTACCCTTACCCTTACCCTTACCCTTACCCTTACCCTTACCCTTGCTTTTACCCTTAAGCTTACCCTTACCCTTACCCTTACCCTTACCCTTACCCTTACAATTACCCTTACCCTTGCTTTTACCCTTAAGCTTACCCTTACCCTTACCCTTACCCTTACCCTTACCCTTACCCTTACCCTTACCCTTACCCTTACCCTTACCCTTGCTTTTACCCTTAGGCTTACCCTTACCTTTACCCTTACCCTTACCCTTACCCTCACCCTTACCCTTGCTTTTACCCTTAAGCTTACCCTTACCCTTACCCTTACCCTTAAGCTTACCCTTACCCTAACCCTTACCCTTACCCTTACCCTTACCCTTACCCTTACCCTTACCCTTACCCTTACCCTTACCCTTACCCTTACCCTTACCCTTACCCTTGCTTTTACCCTTAAGCTTACCCTTACCCTTACCCTTACCCTTACCCTTACCCTTACCCTTGCTTTTACCCTTAAGCTTACCCTTACCCTTACCCTTACCCTTAAGCTTACCCTTACCCTTACCCTTACCCTTACCCTTACCCTTACCCTTACCCTTACCCTTACCCTTACCCTTACCCTTACCCTTGCTTTTACCCTTAAGCTTACCCTTACCCTTACCCTTACCCTTACCCTTAAGCTTACCCTTACCCTTACCCTTACCCTTACCCTTACCCTCAACCTCACCCTTGCTTTTACCCTTAAGCTTACCCTTACCCTTACCCTTACCCTTACCCTTAAGCTTACCCTTACCCTTACCCTTACCCTTACCCTTACCCTTGCTTTTACCCTTAAGCTTACCCTTACCCTTACCCTTACCCTTACCCTTAAGCTTACCCTTACCCTTACCCTTACCCTTACCCTTACCCTTACCCTTACCCTTACCCTTACCCTTACCCTTGCTTTTACCCTTAAGCTTACCCTTACCCTTACCCTTACTCTTACCCTTGCTTTTACCCTTAAGCTTACCCTTACCCTTACCCTCACCCTTACCCTTAAGCTTACCCTTACCCTTACCCTTACCCTTACCCTTACCCTTACCCTTACCCTTACCCTTACCCTTACCCTTACCCTTACCCTTACCCTTACCCTTACCCTTACCCTTACCCTTACCCTTACCCTTGCTTTTACCCTTAAGCTTACCCTTACCCTTACCCTTACCCTTACCCTTACCCTTACCCTTACCCTTACCCTTACCCTTACCCTTGCTTTTACCCTTAGGCTTACCCTTACCTTTACCCTTACCCTTACCCTTACCCTTACCCTTACCCTTACCCTTGCTTTTACCCTTAAGCTTACCCTTACCCTTACCCTTACCCTTACCCTTACCCTTACCCTTGCTTTTACCCTTAAGCTTACCCTTACCCTTACCCTTACCCTTACCCTTACCCTTGCTTTTACCCTTAGGCTTACCCTTACCCTTACCCTTACCCTTGCTTTTACCCTTAAGCTTACCCTTACCCTTACCCTTACCCTTACCCTTACCCGTACCCTTACCCTTACCCTTACCCTTACCCTTACCCTTACCCTTACCCTTACCCTTACCCTTACCCTTGCTTTTACCCTTAGGCTTACCCTTACCTTTACCCTTACCCTTACCCTTACCCTTACCCTTACCCTTGCTTTTACCCTTAAGCTTACCCTTACCCTTACCCTTACCCTTACCCTTACCCTTACCCTTACCCTTACCCTTACCCTTACCCTTGCTTTTACCCTTAAGCTTACCCTTACCCTTACCCTTACCCTTACCCTTACCCTTACCCTTACCCTTACCCTTACCCTTACCCTTACCCTTACCCTTGCTTTTACCCTTAAGCTTACCCTTACCCTTACCCTTAACCTTACCCTTACCCTTGCTTTTACCCTTAGGCTTACCCTTACCCTTACCCTTACCCTTACCCTTGCTTTTACCCTTAAGCTTACCCTTACCCTTACCCTTACTCTTACCCTTACCCTTACCCTTACCCTTACCCTTACCCTTACCCTTACCTTACCCTTACCCTCACCCTTACCCTTACCCTCACCCTTGCTTTTACCCTTAGGCTTACCCTTACCTTTACCCCTACCCTAACCCTTACCCTTACCCTTACCCTTACCCTTACCCTTGCTTTTACCCTTAAGCTTACCCTTACCCTTACCCTTACCCTTACCCTTACCCTTACCCTTACCCTTACCCTTACCCTTACCCTTACCCTTACCCTTGCTTTTACCCTTAAGCTTACCCTTACCCTTACCCTTACCCTTACCCTTACCCTTACAATTACCCTTACCCTTGCTTTTACCCTTAAGCTTACCCTTACCCTTACCCTTACCCTTACCCTTACCCTTGCTTTTACCCTTAAGCTTACCCTTACCCTTACCCTTACCCTTACCCTTACCCTTACCCTTACCCTAACCCTTGCTTTTACCCTTAAGCTTACCCTTACCCTTACCCTTACCCTTACCCTCACCCTTACCCTTACCCTTACCCTTGCCTATACCCTTAAGCTTACCCTTCCCTTACCCTTACCCTTACCCTTACCCTTACCCTTACCCTTACCCTTACCCTTGCTTTTACCCTTAGGCTTACCCTTACCTTTACCCTTACCCTTACCCTTACCCTTACCCTTACCCTTACCCTTACCCTTGCTTTTACCCTTAAGCTTACCCTTACCCTTACCCTTACCCTTACCCTTACCCTAACCCTTACCCTTGCTTTTACCCTTAAGCTTACCCTTACCCTTACCCTTACCCTTACCCTTACCCTTACCCTTACCCTTACCCTTACCCTTACCCTTACCCTTACCCTTACCCTTGCTTTTACCCTTAAGCTTACCCTTACCCTTACCCTTACCCTTACCCTTACCCTTACCCTTACCCTTATCCTTACCCTTGCTTTTACCCTTAAGCTTACCCTTACCCTTACCCTTACCCTTACCTTTACCCTTACCCTTACCCTTACCCTTACCCTTACCCTTACCCTTGCTTTTACTCTTAGGCTTACCCTTACCTTTACCCTTACCCTTACCCTTACCCTTACCCTCACCCTTACCCTTACCCTTGCTTTTACCCTTAAGCTCACCCTTACCCTTACCCTTACCCTTACCCTTACCCTTGCTTTTACCCTTAAGCTTACCCTTACCCTTACCCTTAACCTTACCCTTACCCTTGCTTTTACCCTTAGGCTTACCCTTACCCTTACCCTTACCCTTACCCTTGCTTTTACCCTTAAGCTTACCCTTACCCTTACCCTTACTCTTACCCTTACCCTTACCCTTACCCTTACCCTTACCCTTACCCTTACCCTCACCCTTACCCTTACCCTTACCCTTGCTTTTACCCTTAGGCTTACCCTTACCTTTACCCCTACCCTAACCCTTACCCTTACCCTTACCCTTACCCTTACCCTCGCTTTTACCCTTAAGCTTACCCTTACCCTTACCCTTACCCTTACCCTTACCCTTACCCTTACCCTTACCCTTACCCTTACCCTTACCCTTACCCTTGCTTTTACCCTTAAGCTTACCCTTACCCTTACCCCTACCCTTACCCTTACAATTACCCTTACCCTTGCTTTTACCCTTAAGCTTACCCTTACCCTTACCCTTACCCTTACCCTTACCCTTACCCTTACCCTTACCCTTACCCTTACCCTTGCTTTTACCCTTAGGCTTACCCTTACCTTTACCCTTACCCTTACCCTTACCCTCACCCTTACCCTTGCTTTTACCCTTAAGCTTACCCTTACCCTTACCCTTACCCTTAAGCTTACCCTTACCCTAACCCTTACCCTCACCCTTACCCTTACCCTTACCCTTACCCTTACCCTTACCCTTACCCTTACCCTTACCCTTACCCTTGCTTTTACCCTTAAGCTTACCCTTACCCTTACCCTTACCCTTACCCTTACCCTTGCTTTTACCCTTAAGCTTACCCTTACCCTTACCCTTACCCTTAAGCTTACCCTTACCCTTACCCTTACCCTTACCCTTACCCTTACCCTTACCCTTACCCTTACCCTTACCCTTACCCTTACCCTTACCCTTGCTTTTACCCTTAAGCTTACCCTTACCCTTACCCTTACCCTTACCCTTAAGCTTACCCTTACCCTTACCCTTACCCTTACCCTTACCCTCAACCTCACCCTTGCTTTTACCCTTAAGCTTACCCTTACCCTTACCCTTACCCTTACCCTTAAGCTTACCCTTACCCTTACCCTTACCCTTACCCTTACCCTTGCTTTTACCCTTAAGCTTACCCTTACCCTTACCCTTACCCTTAAGCTTACCCTTACCCTTACCCTTACCCTTACCCTTACCCTTACCCTTACCCTTACCCTTACCCTTGCTTTTACCCTTAAGCTTACCCTTACCCTTACCCTTACCCTTACCCTTGCTTTTACCCTTAAGCTTACCCTTACCCTTACCCTTACCCTTACCCTTAAGCTTACCCTTACCCTTACCCTTACCCTTACCCTTACCCTTACACTTACCCTTACCCTTACCCTTACCCTTACCCTTACCCTTACCCTTACCCTTACCCTTACCCTTACCCTTACCCTTACCCTTGCTTTTACCCTTAAGCTTACCCTTACCCTTACCCTTACCCTTACCCTTACCCTTACCCTTACCCTTACCCTTACCCTTGCTTTTACCCTTAGGCTTACCCTTACCTTTACCCTTACCCTTACCCTTACCCTTACCCTTACCCTTACCCTTGCTTTTACCCTTAAGCTTACCCTTACCCTTACCCTTACCCTTACCCTTACCCTTACCCTTGCTTTTACCCTTAAGCTTACCCTTACCCTTACCCTTACCCTTACCCTTACCCTTGCTTTTACCCTTAGGCTTACCCTTACCCTTACCCTTACCCTTGCTTTTACCCTTAAGCTTACCCTTACCCTTACCCTTACCCTTACCCTTACCCGTACCCTTACCCTTACCCTTACCCTTACCCTTACCCTTACCCTTACCCTTACCCTTACCCTTACCCTTACCCTTACCCTTGCTTTTACCCTTAGGCTTACCCTTACCTTTACCCTTACCCTTACCCTTACCCTTACCCTTACCCTTGCTTTTACCCTTAAGCTTACCCTTACCCTTACCCTTACCCTTACCCTTACCCTTACCCTTACCCTTGCTTTTACCCTTAAGCTTACCCTTACCCTTACCCTTACCCTTACCCTTACCCTTACCCTTACCCTTACCCTTACCCTTACCCTTACCCTCACCCTTGCTTTTACCCTTAAGCTTACCCTTACCCTTACCCTTACCCTTACCCTTACCCTTACCCTTGCTTTTACCCTTAAGCTTACCCTTACCCTTACCCTTACCCTTACCCTTACCCTTGCTTTTACCCTTAGGCTTACCCTTACCCTTACCCTTACCCTTACCCTTGCTTTTACCCTTAAGCTTACCCTTACCCTTACCCTTACCCTTACTCTTACCCTTACCCTTACCCTTACCCTTACCCTTGCTTTTACCCTTAGGCTCACCCTTACCTTTACCCTTACCCTTACCCTTACCCTTACCCTTACCCTTACCCTTACCCTTACCCTCACCCTTACCCTTACCCTTACCCTTGCTTTTACCCTTAAGCTTACCCTTACCCTTACCCTTACCCTTACCCTTACCCTTACCCTTACCCTTACCCTTACCCTTACCCTTACCCTTACCCTTACCCTTGCTTTTACCCTTAAGCTCACCCTTACCCTTACCTTTACCCTTACCCTTACCCTTACCCTTACTCTTACCCTTACCCTTGCTTTGTCCCTTAAGCTTACCCTTACCCTTACCCTTACCCTTACCCTTAAGCTTACCCTTACCCTTACCCTTACCCTTACCCTTACCCTTACCCTTACCCTTGCTTTTACCCTTAAGCTTACCCTTACCCTTACCCTTACCCTTACCCTTTCCCTTGCTTTTACCCTTAAGCTTACCCTTACCCTTACCCTTACCCTTACCCTTAAGCTTACCCTTACCCTTACCCTTACCCTTACCCTTACCCTTACCCTTACCCTTACCCTTACCCTTACCCTTGCTTTTACCCTTAAGCTTACCCTTACCCTTACCCTTACCCTTACCCTTACCCTTACCCTTACCCTTACCCTTACCCTTACCCTTACCCTTACCCTTACCCTTGCTTTTACCCTTAGGCTTACCCTTACCTTTACCCTTACCATTACCGTTACCCTTACCCTTACCCTTACCCTTACCCTTACCCTTGCTTTTACCCTTAAGCTTACCCTTACCCTTACCCTTACCCTTACCCTTACCCTTACCCTTACCCTTACCCTTACCCTTACCCTTGCTTTTACCCTTAAGCTTACCCTTACCCTTACCCTTACCCTTACCCTTACCCTTACCCTTACCCTTACCCTTGCTTTTACCCTTAAGCTTACCCTTACCCTTACTCTTACCCCTACTTTTACCCTTACCCTTACCCTTACCCTTACCCTTACCCTTACCCTTGCTTTTACCCTTAGGCTTACCCTCACCTTTACCCTTACCCTTACCCTTACCCTTACCCTTACCCTTACCCTTACCCTTGCTTTTACCCTTAAGCTTACCCTTACCCTTACCCTTACCCTTACCCTTAGCCTTACCCTTACCCATGCTTTTACCCTTAAGCTTACCCTTACCCTTACCCTTACCCTTACCCTTACCCTTGCTTTTACCCTTAGGCTTACCCTTACCCTTACCCTTACCCTTACCCTTAAGCTTACCCTTACCCTTACCCTTACCCTTACCCTTACCCTTACCCTTACCCTTACCCTTACCCTTACCCTTACCCTTACCCTTACCCTTACCCTTACCCTTACCCTTGCTTTTACCCTTAAGCTTACCCTTACCCTTACCCTTACCCTTACCCTTACCCTTACCCTTACCCTTACCCTTACCCTTACCCTTACCCTTACCCTTACCCTTACCCTTACCTAGGGTAAAGGTAAGGGTAAGCTTAAGGGTAAAAGCAAGGGTAAGGGTAAGGGTAAGGGTAAGGGTAAGGGTAAGGGTAAGGGTAAGGGTAAGCTTAAGGGTAAGGGTAAGGGTAAGGGTAAGGGTAAGCTTAAGGGTAAAAGCAAGGGTAAGGGTAAGGGTAAGGGTAAGGGTAAGGGTAAGCTTAAGGGTAAGGGTAAGGGTAAGGGTAAGGGTAAGCTTAAGGGTAAAAGCAAGGGTAAGGTTAAGGGTAAGGGTAAGGGTAAGGGTAAGGGTAAGGGTAAGCTTAAGGGTAAGGGTAAGGGTAAGGGTAAGGGTAAGGGTAGGCTTAAGGGTAAGGGTAAGGGTAAGGGTAAGGGTAAGGGTAAGGGTAAGGGTAAGGGTAAGGGTAAGCTTAAGGGTAAGGGTAAGGGTAAGGGTAAGGGTAAGCTTAAGGGTAAAAGCAAGGGTAAGGGTAAGGGTAAGGGTAAGGGTAAGGGTAAGCTTAAGGGTAAGGGTAAGGGTAAGGGTAAGGGTAAGCTTAAGGGTAAAAGCAAGGGTAAGGGTAAGGGTAAGGGTAAGGGTAAGGGTAAGAGTAAGGGTAAGGGTAAGGGTAAGGGTAAGGGTAAGGGTAGGGGTAAGGGTAAGCTTAAGGGTAAGGGTAAGGGTAAGGGTAAGCTTAAGGGTAAAAGCAAGGGTAAGGGTAAGGGTAAGGGTAAGGGTAAGGGTAAGGGTAAGGGTAAGGGTAAGGGTAAGCTTAAGGGTAAAAGCAAGGGTAAGGGTAAGGGTAAGGGTAAGGGTAAGGGTAAGGGTAAGGGTAAGGGTAAGGGTAAGGGTAAGGGTAAGCTTAAGGGTAAAAGCAAGGGTAAGGGTAAGGGTAAGGGTAAGGGTAAGGGTAAGGGTAAGGGTAAGGGTAAGGGTAAGGGTAAGGGTAAGCTTAAGGGTAAAAGCAACGGTAAGGGTAAGGGTAAGGGTAAGGGTAAGGGTTAGGGTAAGGGTAAAGGTAAGGGTAAGCCTAAGGGTAAAAGCAAGGGTAAGGGTAAGGGTAAGGGTAAGGGTAAGGGTAAGGGTAAGGGTAAGGGTAAGGGTAAGGGTAAGGGTAAGGGTAAGAGTAAGGGTAAGGGTAAGGGTAAGCTTAAGGGTAAAAGCAAGGGTGAGGGTAAGGGTAAGGGTAAGGGTAAGCCTAAGGGTAAAAGCAAGGGTAAGGGTAAGGTTAAGGGTAAGGGTAAGGGTAAGCTTAAGGGTAAAAGCAAGGGTAAGGGTAAGGGTAAGGGTAAGGGTAAGCTTAAGGGTAAAAGCAAGGGTAAGGGTAAGGGTGAGGGTAAGGGTAAGGGTAAGGGTAAGGGTAAAGGTAAGGGTAAGCCTAAGAGTAAAAGCAAGGGTAAGGGTAAGGGTAAGGGTAAGGGTAAGGGTAAGGGTAAGGGTAAGGGTAAGGGTAAGGGTAAGCTTAAGGGTAAAAGCAAGGGTAAGGATAAGGGTAAGGGTAAAGGTAAGGGTAAGGGTAAGGGTAAGGGTAAGCTTAAGGATAAAAGCAAGGGTAAGGGTAAGGGTAAGGCTAAGGGTAAGGGTAAGGGTAAGGGTAAGGGTAAGGGTAAGGGTAAGGGTAAGCTTAAGGGTAAAAGCAAGGGTAAGGGTTAGGGTAAGGGTAAGGGTAAGGGTAAGGGTAAGGGTAAGCTTAAGGGTAAAAGCAAGGGTAAGGGTAAGGGTAAGGGTAAGGGTAAGGGTAAGGGTAAGGGTAAAGGTAAGGGTAAGCCTAAGGGTAAAAGCAAGGGTAAGGGTAAGGGTAAGGGTAAGGGAAAGGGTAAGGGTAAGGGTAAGGGTAAGGGTAAGGGTAAGGGTAAGGGTAAGGGTGAGCTTAAGGGTATAAGCATGGGTAAGGGTAAGGGTAAGGGTGAGGGTAAGGGTAAGGGTAAGGGTAAGGGTAAGCTTAAGGGTAAAAGCAAGAGTAAGGGTAAGGGTAAGGGTAAGGGTAAGGGTAAAATTAAGGGTAAGGGTAAGCTTAAGGGTAAAAGCAAGGGTAAGGGTAAGGGTAAGGGTAAGGGTAAGGGTAAGGGTAAGGGTAAGGGTAAGGGTAAGGGTAAGGGTAAAGGTAAGGTTAAGCCTAAGGGTAAAAGCAAGGGTAAGGGTAAGGGTAAGGGTAAGGGTAAGGGTAAGGGTAAGGGTAAGGGTAAGGGTAAGGGTAAGGGTAAGGGTAAGGGTAAGGGTAAGCTTAAGGGTAAAAGCAAGGGTAAGGGTAAGGGTAAGGGTAAGGGTAAGCCTAAGGGTAAAAGCAAGGGTAAGGGTAAGGGTAAGGGTAAGGGTAAGGGTAAGCTTAAGGGTAAAAGCAAGGGTAAGGGTAAGGGTAAGGGTAAGGGTAAGGGTAAGGGTAAGGGTAAGCTTAAGGGTAAAAGCAAGGGTAAGGGTAAGGGTAAGGGTAAGGGTAAGGGTAAGGGTAAGGGTAAGGGTAAGGGTAAGGGTAAGGGTAAGGGTAAGGGTAAGGGTAAGGGTAAGGGTAAAGGTAAGGGTAAGCCTAAGGGTCAAAGCAAGGGTAAGGGTAAGGGTAAGGGTAAGGGTAAGGGTAAGGGTAAGGGTAAGGGTAAGCTTAAGGGTAAAAGCAAGGGTAAGGGTAAGGGTAAGGGTAAGGGTAAGGGTAAGGGTAAGGGTAAGGGTAAGGGTAAGGGTAAGGGTAAGGGTAAGGGTAAGGGTAAGGGTAAGCTTAAGGGTAAGGGTAAGGGTAAGGGTGAGGGTAAGCCTAAGGGTAAAAGCAAGGGTAAGTGTAAGGGTAAGGGTAAGGGTAAGGGTAAGCTTAAGGGTAAAAGCAAGGGTAAGGGTAAGGGTAAGGGTAAGGGTAAGGGTAAGGGTAAGGGTAAGGGTAAGGGTAAGCTTAAGGGTAAAAGCAAGGGTAAGGGTAAGTGTAAGGGTAAGGGTAAGGGTAAGGGTAAGGCTAAAGGTAAGGGTAAGCCTAAGGGTAAAAGCAAGGGTAAGAGTAAGGGTAAGGGTAAGGGTAAGGGTAAGGGTAAGGGTAAGGGTAAGGGTAAGGGTAAGGGTAAGGGTAAAGGTAAGGGTAAGGGTAAGCTTAAGGGTAAAAGCAAGGGTAAGGGTAAGGGTAAGGGTAAGGGTAAGAGTAATGGTTAAGGTAAGGGTAAGCTTAAGGGTAAAAGCAAGGGTAAGGGTAAGGGTAAGGGTAAGGGTAAGGGTAAGGGTAAGGGTAAGGGTAAGGGTAAGGGTAAGGGTAAGCTTAAGGGTAAAAGCAAGGGTAAGGGTAAGGGTAAGGGTAAAGGTAAGGGTAAGGGTAAGGGTAAGGGTAAGGGTAAGGGTAAGGGTAAGGGTAAGGGTAAGGGTAAGGGTAAGGGTAAGGGTAAGGGTAGGAGCAAGGGTAAGGGTAAGGGTAAGGGTAAGGGTAAGGGTAAGGGTAATGGTAAGGGTAAAGGTAAGGGTAAGCCTAAGGGTAAAAGCAAGGGTAAGGGTAAGGGTAAGGGTAAGGGTAAGGGTAAGGTTAAGGGTAAGGGTTAGGGTAAGGGTAAGGGTAAGGGTAAGGGTTAGCTTAAGGGTAAAAGCAAGGGTAAGGGTAAGGGTAAGGGTAAGGGTAAGGGTAAGGGTAAGGGTAAGGGTAAGCTTAAGGGTAAGGGTAAGGGTAAGGGTAAGGGTAAGCTTAAGGGTAAAAGCAAGGGTAAGGGTAAGGGTAAGGGTAAGGGTAAGCTTAAGGGTAAAAGCAAGGGTAAGGGTAAGTGTAAGGGTAAGGGTAAGGGTAAGGGTGAGGGTAAGCTCAAGGGTAAGGGTAAGGGTAAGGGTAAGGGTAAGCTTAAGGGTAAAAGCAAGGGTAAGGGTCAGGGTAAGGGTAAGTGTAAGGGTAAGGGTAAGGGTAAGGGTAAGGGTGAGCTTAAGGGTAAAAGCAAGGGTAAGGGTTAGGTTAAGGGTAAGGGTAAGGGTAAGGGTAAGGGTAAGGGTTAGCTTAAGGGTAAAAGCAAGGGTAAGGGTAAGGGTAAGGGTAAGGGTAAGGGTAAGGGTAAGGGTAAGGGTAAGGGTAAGGGTAAGGGTAAGGGTAAGGGTAAGGGTAAAGGTAAGGGTAAGCCTAAGGGTAAAAGCAAGGGTAAGGGTAAGGGTAAGGGTAAGGGTAAGAGTAAGGGTAAGGGTAAGGGTAAGGGTAAGCTTAAGGGTAAAAGCAAGGGTAAGGGTAAGGGTAAGGGTAAGGGTAAGCCTAAGGGTAAAAGCAAGGGTAAGGGTAAGGGTAAGGGTAAGGGTAAGGGTAAGCTTAAGGGTAAAAGCAAGGGTAAGGGTAAGGGTAAGGGTAAGGGTAAGGGTAAGGGTAAGCTTAAGGGTAAATTCAAGGGTGAGGGTAAGGGTAAAGGTAAGGGTAAGGGTAAGGGTAAGGGTAAGGGTAAGGGTAAGGGTAAGGGTAAGGGTAAGCTTAAGGGTAAAAGCAAGGGTAAGGGTAAGGGTAAGGGTAAGGGTAAGGGTAAGGGTAAGGGTAAGGGTAAGGGTAAGCTTAAGGGTAAAAGCAAGGGTAAGGGTAAGGGTAAGGGTAAGGGTAAGGGTAAAGGTAAGGGTAAGCCTAAGGGTAAAAGCAAGGGTAAGGGTAAGGGTAAGGGTAAGGGTAAGGGTAAGGGTTAGGGTAAGGGTAAGGGTAAGGTTAAGGGTAAGGGTAAGGGTAAGGGTAAGGGTAAGGGTAAGGGTAAGGGTAAGGGTAAGGGTAAGGGTAAGGGTAAGCTTAAGGGTAAAAGCAAGGGTAAGGGTAAAGGAAAGGGTAAGGGTAAGCCTAAGGGTAAAAGCAAGGGTAAGGGTAAGGGTAAGGGTAAGGGTAAGGGTAAGCTTAAGGGTAAAAGCAAGAGTAAGGGTAAGGGTAAGGGTAAGGGTAAGGGTAAGGGTAAGGGTAAGCTTAAGGGTAAAAGCAAGGGTAAGGGTAAAGGTAAGGGTAAGGGTAAGGGTAAGGGTAAGGGTAAGGGTAAGGGTAAGGGTAAGGGTAAGGGTAAGGGTAAGGGTAAAGGTAAGGGTAAAGGTAAGGGTAAGCCTAAGGGTAAAAGCAAGGGTAAGGGTAAGGGTAAGGGTAAGGGTAAGGGTAAGGTTAAGGGTAAGGGTAAGGGTAAGCTTAAGGGTAAAAGCAAGGGTAAGGGTAAGGGTAAGGGTAAGGGTAAGGGTAAGGGTAAGGGTAAGGGTAAGGGTAAGGGTAAGCTTAAGGGTAAGGGTAAGGGTAAGGGTAAGGGTAAGCTTAAGGGTAAAAGCAAGGGTAAGGGTAAGGGTAAGGGTAAGGGTGAGCTTAAGGGTAAAAGCAAGGGTAAGGGTAAGGGTAAGGGTAAGGGTAAGGGTAAGGGTAAGGGTAAGGGTAAGGGTAAGCTTAAGGGTAAGGGTAAGGGTAAGGGTAAGGGTAAGCTTAAGGGTAAAAGCAAGGGTAAGGGTAAGGGTAAGGGTAAGGGTAAGGGTAAGGGTAAGGGTAAGCTTAAGGGTAGGGGTAAGGGTAAGGGTAAGGGTAAGCTTAAGGGTAAAAGCAAGGGTAAGGGTAAGGGTGAGGGTAAGGGTAAGGGTAAGGGTAAGGGTAAGCTTAAGGGTAAGGGTAAGGGTAAGGGTAAGGGTAAGCTTAAGGGTAAAAGCAAGGGTAAGGGTAAGGGTAAGGGTAAGGGTAAGGGTAAGGGTAAGGGTAAGGGTAAGGGTAAGGGTAAGGGTAAGGGTAAGGGTAAGGGTAAGGGTAAGGGAAAGCTTAAGGGTAAGGGTAAGGGTAAGGGTAAGGGTAAGCTTAAGGGTAAAAGCAAGGGTAAGGGTAAGGGTAAGGGTAAGGGTAAGGGTAAGCTTAAGGGTAAAAGCAAGGGTAAGGGTAAGGGTAAGGGTAAGGGTAAGGGTAATGGTAAGGGTAAGGGTAAGCGTAAGGGTAAGGGTAAGCTAAAGGGTAAGGGTAAGGGTAAGGGTAAGGGTAAGCTTAAGGGTAAAAGCAAGGGTAAGGGTAAGGGTAAGGGTAAGGGTAAGGGTAAAGGTAAGGGTAAGCCTAAGGGTAAAAGCAAGGATAAGGGTAAGGGTAAGGGTAAGGGTAAGGGTAAGGGTAAGGGTAAGGGTAAGGGTAAGGGTAAGGGTAAGGGTAAGGGTAAGGGTAAGGGTAAGGGTAAGAGTAAGGGTAAGGGTAAGGGTAAGCTTAAGGGTAAAAGCAAGGGTAAGGGTAAGGGTAAGGGTAAGGGTAAGCCTAAGGGTAAAAGCAAGGGTAAGGGTAAGGGTAAGGGTAAGGGTAAGGGTAAGCTTAAGGGTAAAAGCAAGGGTAAGTGTAAGGGTAAGGGTAAGGGTAAGGGTAAGGGTAAGGGTAAGCTTAAGGGTAAAAGCAAGGGTAAGGGTAAGGGTAAGGGTAAGGGTAAGGGTAAGGGTAAGGGTAAAGGTAAGGGTAAGCCTAAGGGTAAAAGCAAGGGTAAGGGTAAGGGTAAGGGTAAGGGTAAGGGTAAGGGTAAGGGTAAGCTTAAGGGTAAAAGCAAGGGTAAGGGTAAGGGTAAGGGTAAGGGTAAGGGTAAGGGTAAGGGTAAGGGTAAGGGTAAGGGTAAGCTTAAGGGTAAAAGCAAGGGTAAGGTTAAGGGTAAGGGTAAGGGTAAGGGTAAGGGTAAAGGTAAGGGTAAGGGTAAGGGTAAGGGTAAGGGTAAGGGTAAGGGTAAGCTTAAGGGTAAAAGCAAGGGTAAGGGTTAGGGTAAGGGTAAGGGTAAGGGTAAGGGTAAGGGTAAGCTTAAGGGTAAAAGCAAGGGTAAGGGTAAGGGTAAGGGTAAGGGTAAGGGTAAGGGTAAGGGTAAGGGTAAGCTTAAGGGTAAAAGCAAGGGTAAGGGTAAGGGTAAGGGTAAGGGTAAGGGTTAGGGTAAGGGTAAAGGTAAGGGTAAGCCTAAGGGTAAAAGCAAGGGTAAGGGTAAGGGTAAGGGTAAGGGTAAGGGTAAGGGTAAGGGTAAGGGTAAGGGTAAGGGTAAGAGTAAGGGTAAGGGTAAGGGTAAGCTTAAGGGTAAAAGCAAGGGTAAGGGTAAGGGTAAGGGTAAGGGTAAGCCTAAGGGTAAAAGCAAGGGTAAGGGTAAGGGTAAGGGTAAGGGTAAGGGTAAGCTTAAGGGTAAAAGCAAGGGTAAGGGTAAGGGTAAGGGTAAGGGTAAGGGTAAGGGTAAGGGTAAGCTTAAGGGTAAAAGCAAGGGTAAGGGTAAGGGTAAGGGTAAGGGTAAGGGTAAGGGTAAGGGTAAGGGTAAGGGTAAGGGTAAGGGTAAGGGTAAAGGTAAGGGTAAGCCTAAGGGTAAAGGCAAGGGTAAGGGTAAGGGTAAGGGTAAGGATAAGGGTAAGCTTAAGGGTAAAAGCAAGGGTAAGGGTAAGGGTAAGGGTAAGGGTAAGGGTAAGGGTAAGGGTAAGCTTAAGGGTAAAAGCAAGGGTAAGGGTAAGGGTAAGGGTAAGGGTAAGGGTAAGGGTAAGGGTAAGGGTAAGGGTAAGGGTAAGGGTAAGGGTAAGGGTAAGGGTAAGGGTAAGGGTAAGGGTAAGGGTAAGGGTAAGGGTAAGCTAAAGGGTAAAAGCAAGGGTAAGGGTTAGGGTAAGGGTAAGGGTAAGGGTAAGGGTAAGGGTAAGCTTAAGGGTAAAAGCAAGGGTAAGGGTAAGGGTAAGGGTAAGGGTAAGGGTGAGGGTAAGGGTAAGGGTAAGGGTAAAGGTAAGGGTAAGCCTAAGGGTAAAAGCAAGGGTAAGGGTAAGGGTAAGGGTAAGGGTAAGGGTAAGGGTAAGGGTAAGGGTAAGGGTAAGGGTAAGGGTAAAAGCAAGGGTAAGGGTAAGGGTAAGGGTAAGGGTAAGGGTTAGGGTAAGGGTAAAGGTAAGGGTAAGCCTAAGGGTAAAAGCAAGGGTAAGGGTAAGGGTAAGGGTAAGGGTAAGGGTAAGGGTAAGGGTAAGGGTAAGGGTAAGGGTAAGAGTAAGGGTAAGGGTAAGGGTAAGCTTAAGGGTAAAAGCAAGGGTAAGGGTAAGGGTAAGGGTAAGGGTAAGCCTAAGGGTAAAAGCAAGGGTAAGGGTAAGGGTAAGGGTAAGGGTAAGGGTAAGCTTAAGGGTAAAAGCAAGGGTAAGGGTAAGGGTAAGGGTAAGGGTAAGGGTAAGGGTAAGGGTAAGCTTAAGGGTAAAAGCAAGGGTAAGGGTAAGGGTAAGGGTAAGGGTAAGGGTAAGGGTAAGGGTAAGGGTAAGGGTAAGGGTAAGGGTAAGGGTAAAGGTAAGGGTAAGCCTAAGGGTAAAGGCAAGGGTAAGGGTAAGGGTAAGGGTAAGGATAAGGGTAAGCTTAAGGGTAAAAGCAAGGGTAAGGGTAAGGGTAAGGGTAAGGGTAAGGGTAAGGGTAAGGGTAAGCTTAAGGGTAAAAGCAAGGGTAAGGGTAAGGGTAAGGGTAAGGGTAAGGGTAAGGGTAAGGGTAAGGGTAAGGGTAAGGGTAAGGGTAAGGGTAAGGGTAAGGGTAAGGGTAAGGGTAAGGGTAAGGGTAAGGGTAAGCTAAAGGGTAAAAGCAAGGGTAAGGGTTAGGGTAAGGGTAAGGGTAAGGGTAAGGGTAAGGGTAAGCTTAAGGGTAAAAGCAAGGGTAAGGGTAAGGGTAAGGGTAAGGGTAAGGGTGAGGGTAAGGGTAAGGGTAAGGGTAAAGGTAAGGGTAAGCCTAAGGGTAAAAGCAAGGGTAAGGGTAAGGGTAAGGGTAAGGGTAAGGGTAAGGGTAAGGGTAAGGGTAAGGGTAAGGGTAAGGGTAAGGGTAAGGGTAAGGGTAAGGGTAAGGGTAAGCTTAAGGGTATAAGCAAGGGTTAGGGTAAGGGTAAGGGTGAGGGTAAGGGTAAGGGTAAGGGTAAGGGTAAGGGTAAGCTTAAGGGTAAAAGCAAGGGTAAGGGTAAGGGTAAGGGTAAGGGTAAGGGTAAGGGTAAGGGTAAGCTTAAGGGTAAAAGCAAGGGTAAGGGTAAGGGTAAGGGTAAGGGTAAGGGTAAGGGTAAGGGTAAGGGTAAGGGTAAGGGTAAGGGTAAGGGTAAAGGTAAGGGTAAGCCTAAGGGTAAAAGCAAGGGTAAGGGTAAGGGTAAGGGTAAGGGTAAGGGTAAGGGTAAGGGTAAGGGTAAGGGTAAGGGTAAGTGTAAGGGTAAGCTTAAGGGTAAAAGCAAGGGTAAGGGTAAGGGTAAGGGTAAGGGTAAGCCTAAGGGTAAAAGCAAGGGTAAGGGTAAGGGTGAGGGTAAGGGTAAGGGTAAGCTTAAGGGTAAAAGAAAGGGTAAGGGTAAGGGTAAGGGTAAGGGTAAGGGTAAGGGTAAGCTTAAGGGTAAAAGCAAGGGTAAGGGTAAGGGTAAGGGTAAGGGTAAGGGTAAGGGTAAAGGTAAGGGTGAGCCTAAGGGTAAAAGCAAGGGTAAGGGTAAGGGTAAGGGTAAGGGTAAGGGTAAGGGTAAGGGTAAGGGTAAGGGTAAGGGTAAGGGTAAGGGTAAGGGTAAGGGTAAGGGTAAGGGTAAGGGTAAGGGTAAGGGTAAGCTTAAGGGTAAAAGCAAGGGTAAGGGTAAGGGTAAGGGTAAGGGTAAGGGTAAGGGTAAGCTTAAGGGTAAAAGCAAGGGTAAGGGTAAGGGTAAGGGTAAGGGTAAGGGTAAGGGTAAGGGTAAGGGTAAGGGTAAGGGTAAGCTTAAGGGTAAAAGCAAGGGTAAGGGTAAGGGTAAGGGTAAGGGTAAGCTTAAGGGTAAAAGCAAGGGTAAGGGTAAGGGTAAGGGTAAGGGTAAGGGTAAGGGTAAGGGTAAGGGTAAAGGTAAGGGTAAGCCTAAGGGTAAAAGCAAGGGTAAGGGTAAGGGTAAGGGTAAGGGTAAGGGTAAGGGTAAGGGTAAGGGTAAGGGTAAGGGTAAGGGTAAGGGTAAGGGTAAGGGTAAGGGTAAGGGTAAGGGTAAGGGTAAGGGTAAGGGTAAGGGTAAGGGTAAGGGTAAGGGTAAGCTTAAGGGTAAAAGCAAGGGTGAGGGTAAGGGTAAGGGTAAGTGTAAGGGTAAGGGTAAGGGTAAGGGTAAGGGTAAGGGTAAGGGTAAGGGTAAGGGTAAGCCTAAGGGTAAAAGCAAGGGTAAGGGTAATGGTAAGGGTAAGGGTAAGGGTAAGCTTAAGGGTAAAAGCAAGGGTAAGGGTAAGGGTAAGGGTAAGGGTAAGGGTAAGGGTAAGCTTAAGGGTAAAAGCAAGGGTAAGGGTAAGGGTAAGGGTAAGGGTAAGGGTAAGGGTAAGGGTAAAGGTAAGGGTAAGCCTAAGGGTAAAAGCAAGGGTATGGGTAAGGGTAAGGGTAAGGGTAAGGGTAAGGGTAAGGGTAAGGGTAAGGGTAAGGGTAAGGGTAAGGGTAAGGGTAAGGGTAAGGGTAAGGGTAAGGGTAAGCTTAAGGGTAAAAGCAAGGGTAAGGGTAAGGGTAAGGGTAAGGGTAAGGGTAAGGGTAAGGGTAAGGGTAAGGGTAAGGGTAAGGGTAAGGGTAAGCTTAAGGGTAAAAGCAAGGGTAAGGGTAAGGGTAAGGGTAAGGGTAAGGGTAAGGGTAAGGGTAAGGGTAAGGGTAAGGGTAAGGGTAAGGGTAAGGGTAAGGGTAAGGGTAAGGGTAAGCTTAAGGGTAAAAGCAAGGGTAAGGGTAAGGGTAAGGGTAAGGGTAAGGGTAAGGGTAAGGGTAAGGGTAAGGGTAAGCTTGAGGGTAAAAGCAAGGGTAAGGGTAAGGGTAAGGGTTAGGGTAAGGGTAAGGGTAAGGGTAAGCCTAAGGGTAAAAGCAAGGGTAAGGGTAAGGGTAAAAGCAAGGGTAAGGGTAAGGGTAAGGGTAAGGGTAAGGGTAAGGGTAAGGGTAAGGGTAAGCTTAAGGGTAAAAGCAAGGGTAAGGGTAAGGGTAAGGGTAAGGGTAAGGGTGAGTGTAAGCTTAAGGGTAAAAGCAAGGGTAAGGGTGAGGGTAAGGGTAAAGGTAAGGGTAAGCCTTAGGGTAAAAGCAAGGGTAAGGGTAAGGGTAAGGGTAAGGGTAAGGGTAAGGGTAAGGGTAAGGGTAAGGGTAAGGGTAAGGGTAAGTGTAAGCTTAAGGGTAAAAGCAAGGGTAAGGGTAAGGGTAAGGGTAAGGGTAAGGGTAAGGGTAAGGGTAAGGGTAAGGGTAAGGGTAAGCTTAAGGGTAAAAGCAAGGGTAAGGGTAAGGGTAAGGGTAAGGGTAAGGGTAAGGGTAAGGGTAAGGGTAAGGGTAAGGGTAAGGGTAAGCTTAAGGGTAAAAGCAAGGGTAAGGGTTAGGGTAAGGGTAAGGGTAAGGGTAAGCTTGAGGGTAAAAGCAAGGGTAAGGGTAAGAGTAAGGGTAAGGGTAAGGGTAAGGGTAAGGGTAAAGGTAAGGGTAAGCCTAAGGGTAAAAGCAAGGGTAAGTGTAAGGGTAAGGGTAAGGGTAAGGGTAAGGGTAAGGGTAAGGGTAAGGGTAAGGGTAAGGGTAAGGGTAAGGGTAAGCTTAAGGGTATAAGCAAGGGTAAGGGTAAGGGTAAGGGTGAGGGTAAGGGTAAGGGTAAGGGTAAGCTTAAGGGTAAAAGCAAGGGTAAGGGTAAGGGTAAGGGTAAGGGTAAGGGTAAGGGTAAGGGTAAGGGTAAGCTTAAGGGTAAAAGCAAGGGTAAGGGTAAGGGTAAGGGTAAGGGTAAGGGTAAGGGTAAGGGTAAGGGTAAGGGTAAAGGTTAGGGTAAGCCTAAGGGTAAAAGCAAGGGTAAGGGTAAAGGTAAGGGTAAGGGTAAGGGTAAGGGTAAGGGTAAGGGTAAGGGTAAGGGTAAGGGTAAGGGTAAGGGTAAGGGTAAGGGTAAGGGTAAGCTTAAGGGTAAAAGCAAGGGTAAGGGTAAGGGTAAGGGTAAGCCTAAGGGTAAAACAAGGGTAAGGGTAAGGGTAAGGGTAAGGGTAAGGGTAAGCTTAAGGGTAAAAGCAAGGGTAAGGGTAAGGGTAAGGGTGAGGGTAAGGGTAAGCTTAAGGGTTAAAGCAAGGGTAAGGGTAAGGGTAAGGGTAAGGGTAAGGGTAAGGGTAAAGGTAAGGGTAAGCCTAAGGGTAAAAGCAAGGGTAAGGGTAAGGGTAAGGGTAAGGGTAAGGGTAAGGGTAAGGGTAAGGGTAAGGGTAAGGGTAAGGGTAAGGGTAAGAGTAAGGGTAAGGGTAAGGGTAAGGGTAAGGGTAAGCTTAAGGGTAAAAGCAAGGGTAAGGGTAAGGGTAAGGGTAAGGGTAAGGGTAAGGGTAAGGGTAAGGGTAAGGGTAAGGGTAAGGGTAAGCTTAAGGGTAAAAGCAAGGGTAAGGGTAAGGGTAAGGGTGAGGGTAAGGGTAAGGGTAAGGGTAAGGGTAAGGGTAAGCTTAAGGGTAAAAGCAAGGGTAAGGGTAAGGGTAAGGGTAAGGGTAAGGGTAAGGGTAAGGGTAAGGGTAAGGGTAAGCTTAAGGGTAAAAGCAAGGGTAAGGGTAAGGGTAAGGGTAAGGGTAAGGGTAAGGGTAAGGGTGAGGGTAAGGGTAAGGGTAAGGGTAAAGGTAAGGGTAAGCCTAAGGGTAAGCCTAAGGGTAAAAGCAAGGGTAAGGGTAAGGGTTAGGGTAAGGGTAAGGGTAAGGGTAAGGGTAAGGGTAAGGGTAAGGGTAAGGGTAAGTGTAAGGGTAAGGGTAAGGGTAAGCTTAAGGGTAAAAGCAAGGGTAAGGGTAAGGGTAAGGGTAAGGGTAAGGGTAAGGGTAAGGGTAAGGGTAAGGGTAAGGGTAAGCTTAAGGGTAAGGGTAAGGGTATGGGTAAAGGTAAGGGTAAGCCTAAGGGTAAAAGCAAGGGTAAGGGTAAGGGTTAGGGTAAGGGTAAGGGTAAGGGTAAGGGTAAGGGTAAGGGTAAGGGTAAGGGTAAGGGTAAGTGTAAGGGTAAGGGTAAGGGTAAGCTTAAGGGTAAAAGCAAGGGTAAGGGTAAGGGTAAGGGTAAGGGTAAGGGTAAGGGTAAGGGTAAGGGTAAGGGTAAGGGTAAGGGTAAGGGTAAGGGTAAGCTTAAGGGTAAGGGTAAGCGTAAGGGTAAGGGTAAGCCTAAGGGTAAAAGCAAGGGTAAGGGTAAGGGTAAGGGTAAGGGTAAGGGTAAGGGTAAGCTTGAGGGTAAAAGCAAGGGGAAGGGTAAGGGTAAGGGTAAGGGTAAGGGTAAGGGTAAGCTTAAGGGTAAAAGCAAGGGTGAGGGTAAGGGTAAGGGTAAGGGTAAGGGTAAGGGTAAAGGTAAGGGTAAGCCTAAGGGTAAAAGCAAGGGTAAGGGTAAGGGTAAGGGTAAGGGTAAGGGTAAGGGTAAGGGTAAGGGTAAGGGTAAGTGTAAGGGTAAGCTTAAGGGTAAAAGCAAGGGTAAGGGTAAGGGTAAGGGTAAGGGTAAGGGTAAGGGTTAGGGTAAGGGTAAGGGTAAGGGTAAGGGTAAGGGTAAGGGTAAGGGTAAGGGTAAGGGTAAGGGTAAGGGTAAGGGTAAGGGTAAGGGTAAGGGTAAGGGTAAGAGTAAGGGTAAGGGTAAGGGTAAGCTTAAGGGTAAAAGCAAGGGTGAGGGTAAGGGTAAGGGTAAGGGTAAGGGTAAGGGTAAGGGTAAGGGTAAGGGTAAGGGTAAGGGTAAGGGTAAGCTTAAGGGTAAAAGCAAGGGTAAGGGTAAGGGTAAGGGTAAGGGTAAGGGTAAGGGTAAGGGTAAGGGTAAAGGTAAGGGTAAGCCTAAGGGTAAAAGCAAGGGTAAGGGTAAGGGTAAGGGTAAGGGTAAGGGTAAGCTTAAGGGTCAAAGCAAGGGTAAGGGTAAGGGTAAGGGTAAGGGTAAGGGTGAGGGTAAGGGTAAGGGTAAGGGTAAGCTTAAGGGTAAGGATAAGGGTAAGGGTAAAAGCAAGGGTAAGGGTAAGGGTAAGGGTAAGGGTAAGGGTAAGCTTAAGCGTAAAAGCAAGGGTAAGGGTAAGGGTAAGGGTAAGGGTAAGGGTAAGGGTAAGGGTAAGGGTAAGGGTAAGGGTAAGCTTAAGGGTAAGGGTAAGGGTAAGGGTAAGGGTAAGCTTAAGGGTAAAAGCAAGGGTAAGGGTAAGGGTAAGGGTAAGGGTAAGGGTAAGGGTAAGGGTAAGTGTAAGGGTAAGGGTAAGCTTAAGGGTAAAAGCAAGGGTAAGGGTAAGGGTAAGGGTAAGGGTAAGGGTAAGGGTAAGGGTAAGGGTAAGGGTAAGGGTAAGGGTAAGCTTAAGGGTAAAAGCAAGGGTAAGGGTAAGGGTAAGGGTAAGGGTAAGGGTAAGGGTAAGGGTAAGGGTAAGGGTAAAGGTAAGGGTAAGCCTAAGGGTAAAAGCAAGGGTAAGGGTAAGGGTAAGGGTAAGGGTAAGGGTAAGAGTAAGGGTAAGGGTAAGGGTAAGGGTAAGCTTAAGGGTAAAAGCAAGGGTAAGGGTAAGGGTAAGGGTAAGGGTAAGCCTAAGGGTAAAAGCAAGGGTAAGGGTAAGGGTAAGGGTAAGGGTAAGGGTAAGCTTAAGGGTAAAAGCAAGGGTAAGGGTGAGGGTAAGGGTAAGGGTAAGGGTAAGCTTAAGGGTAAAAGCAAGGGTGAGGGTAAGGGTAAGGGTAAGGGTAAGGGTAAGGGTAAGGGTAAGGGTAAGGGTAAGGGTAAGGGTAAGGGTAAGGGTAAGGGTAAGGGTAAGCTTAAGGGTAAAAGCAAGGGTAAGGGTAAGGGTAAGGGTAAGGGTAAGGGTAAGGGTAAGGGTAAGGGTAAGGGTAAGGGTAAGGGTAAGGGTAAGGGTAAGGGTAAAGGTAAGGGTAAGGGTAAGGGTAAGGGTAAGGGTAAGGGTAAGGGTAAGGGTAAGGGTAAGGGTAAGGGTAAGGGTAAGCTTAAGGGTAAAAGCAAGGGTAAGGGTAAGGGTAAGGGTAAGGGTAAGCCTAAGGGTAAAAGCAAGGGTAAGGGTAAGGGTAAGGATAAGGGTAAGGGTAAGCTTAAAGGTAAAAGCAAGGGTAAGTGTAAGGGTAAGGGAAAGGGTAAGGGTAAGGGTAAGCTTAAGGGTAAAACCAAGGGTAAGGGTAAGGGTAAGGGTAAGGGAAAGGGTAAGGGTAAGGGTAAGGGTAAAGGTAAGGGTAAGCCTAAGGGTAAAAGCAAGGGTAAGGGTAAGGGTAAGGGTAAGGGTAAGGGTAAGGGTAAGGGTAAGGGTAAGGGTAAGGGTAAGGGTAAGGGTAAGGGTAAGGGTAAGGGTAAGGGTAAGGGTAAGGGTAAGGGTAAGCTTAAGGGTAAAAGCAAGGGTAAGGGTAAGGGTAATGGTAAGGGTAAGGGTAAGGGTAAGGGTAAGGGTAAAGGTAAGGGTAAGCCTAAGGGTAAAAGCAAGGGTAAGGGTAAGGGTAAGGGTAAGGGTAAGGGTAAGGGTAAGGGTAAGGGTAAGGGTAAGGGTAAGGGTAAGGGTAAGGGTAAGCTTAAGGGTAAAAGCAAGGGTAAGGGTAAGGGTAAGGGTAAGGGTAAGGGTAAGGGTAAGGGTAAGGGTAAGGGTAAGGGTAAGCTTAAGGGTAAAAGCAAGGGTAAGGGTAAGGGTAAGGGTAAGGGTAAGGGTAAGGGTAAGGGTAAGGGTAAGGGTAAGGGTAAGGGTAAGGGTAAGGGTAAGGGTAAGGGTAAGGGTAAGGGCAAGGGTAAGGGTAAGGGTAAGCTTTAGGGTAAAAGTAAGGGTAAGGGTAAGGGTAAGCTTAAGGGTAAAAGCAAGGGTAAGGGTAAGGGTAAGGGTAAGGGTAAGGATAAGGGTAAGGGTAAGGGTAAGGGTAAGGGTAAAGGTAAGGGTAAGCCCAAGGGTAAATGCAAGGGTAAGGGTAAGGGTAAGGGTAAGGGTAAGGGTAAGTGTAAGGGTAAGGGTAAGGGTAAGGGTAAGGGTGAGGGTAAGCTTAAGGGTAAAAGCAAGGGTAAGGGTAAGGGTAAGGGTAAGGGTAAGGGTAAGGGTAAGGGTAAGGGTAGGGTTAAGCTTAAGGGTAAGGAAAAGGGTAAGGGTAAGGGTAAGCTTAAGGGTAAAAGCAAGGGTAAGGGTAAGGGTAAGGGTAAGGGTAAGGGTAAGCTTAAGGGTAAAAGCAAGGGTAAGGGTAAGGGTAAGGGTAAGGGTAAGGGTAAGGGTAAGGGTAAGCTTAAGGGTAAAAGCAAGGGTAAGGGTAAGGGTAAGGGTAAGGGTAAAGGTAAGGGTAAGCCTAAGGGTAAAAGCAAGGGTAAGGGTAAGGGTAAGGGTAAAGGTAAGGGTAAGGGTAAGGGTAAGGGTAAGGGAAAGGGTAAGGGTAAGGGTAAGGGTAAGGGTAAGGGTGAGGGTAAGGGTAAGGGTAAGGGTGAGCTTAAGGGTAAAAGCAAGGGTGAGGGTAAAGGTAAGGGTAAGCCTTACCCTTACCCTTACCCTTACCCTTGCTTTTACCCTCAAGCTTACCCTTACCCTTACCCTTACCCTTACCCTAACCCTTACCCTTGCTTTTACCCTTAGGCTTACCCTTACCCTTACCCTTACCCTTACCCTTACCCTTGCTTTTACCCTTAAGCTTACCCTTACCCTTACCCTTACCCTTACCCTTACCCTTACCCTTACCCTTACCCTTACCCTAACCCTTACCCTTGCTTTTACCCTTAGGCTTACCCTTACCTTTACCCTTACCCTTACCCTTACCCTTACCCTTACCCTTACCCTTGCCCTTACCCTTACCCTTGCTTTTACCCTTAAGCTTACATTTACCCTTTCCCTTACCCTTACCCTTACCCTTACCCTTACCCTTACCCTTACTTTTACCCTTAAGCTTACCCTTACCCTTACCCTTACCCTTACCCTTACCCTTACCCTTACCCTCACCCTTACCCTTGCTTTTACCCTTAAGCTTACCCTTACCCTTACCCTTACCCTTACCCTTAAGCTTACCCTTACCCTTACCCTTACCCTTACCCTTACCCTTACCCTTACCCTTGCTTTTACCCTTAAGCTTACCCTCACCCTTACCCTTACCCTTACCCTTACCCTTGCTTTTACCCTTAAGCTTACCCTTACCCTTACCCTTACCCTTACCCTTACCCTTAAGCTTACCCTTACCCTTACCCTTACCCTTACCCTTACCCTTACCCTTACCCTTACCCTTACCCTTACCCTTACCCTTACCCTTACCCTTACCCTTACCCTTACCCTTACCCTTACCCTTGCTTTTACCCTTAAGCTTACCCTTACCCTTACCCTTACCCTTACCCTTAAGCTTACCCTTACCCTTACCCTTACCCTTACCCTTACCCTTGCTTTTACCCTTAAGCTTACCCTTACCCTTACCCTTACCCTTACCCTTAAGCTTACCCTTACCCTTACCCTTACCCTTACCCTTACCCTTACCCTTACCCTCACCCTTACCCTTGCTTTTACCCTTAAGCTTACCCTTACCCTTACCCTTACCCTTACCCTTAAGCTTACCCTTACCCTTACCCTTACCCTTACCCTTACCCTTACCCTTACCCTTACCCTTGCTTTTACCCTTAAGCTTACCCTTACCCTAACCCTTACCCTTACCCTTACCCTTGCTTTTACCCTTGAGCTTACCCTTACCCTTACCCTTACCCTTACCCTTAAGCTTACCCTTACCCTTACCCTTACCCTTACCCTTACCCTTACCCTTACCCTTACCCTAACCCTTACCCTTGCTTTTACCCTTAAGCTTACCCTTACCCTTACCCTTACCCTTACCCTTACCCTTACCCTTACCCTTACCCTTACCCTTACCCTTACCCTTGCTTTTACCCTTAGGCTTACCCTTACCTTTACCCTTCACTTACCCTTACCCTTACCCTTACCCTTACCCTTACCCTTACCCTTGCTTTTACCCTTAAGCTTACCCTTACCCTTACCCTTTCCCTTACCCTTACCCTTACCCTTGCTTTTACCTTTAAGCTTACCCTTACCCTTACCCTTACCCTTACCCTTACCCTTGCTTTTACCCTTAGGCTTACCCTTACCCTTACCCTTACCCTTACCCTTGCTTTTACCCTTAAGCTTACCCTTACCCTTACCCTTACCCTTACCCTTACCCTCACCCTTACCCTTACCCTTACCCTTACCCTTACCTTTACCCTTACCCTTACCCTTACCCTTACCCTTACCCTTACCCTTACCCTTACCCTTACCCTTACCCTTGCTTTTACCCTTAAGCTTACCCTTACCCTTACCCTTACCCTTACCCTTACCCTTACCCTTACCCTTACCCTCACCCTTGCTTTTACCCTTAAGCTTACCCTTACCCTTACCCTTACCCTTACCCTTACCCTTACCCTTACCCTTGCTTTTACCCTTAAGCTTACCCTTACCCTTACCCTTACCCTTACCCTTACCCTTACCCTTGCTTTTACCCTTAGGCTTACCCTTACCCTTACCCTTACCCTTACCCTTGCTTTTACCCTTAAGCTTACCCTTACCCTTACCCTTACCCTTACTCTTACCCTTACCCTTACCCTTACCCTTACCCTTACCCTTACCCTTGCTTTTACCCTTAGGCTTACCCTTACCTTTACCCTTACCCTTACCCTTACCCTTACCCTTACCCTTACCCTTACCCTTACCCTTACCCTTACCCTTACCCTTGCTTTTACCCTTAAGCTTACCCTTACCCTTACCCTTACCCTTACCCTTACCCTTACCCTTACCCTTGCTTTTACCCTTAAGCTTACCCTTACCCTTACCCTTACCCTTACCCTCACCCTTACCCTTACCCTTACCCTTACCCTTACCCTTACCCTTACCCTTACCCTTACCCTTGCTTTTACCCTTAAGCTTACCCTTAACCTTACCCTTTCCCTTACCCTTAAGCTTACCCTTACCCTTACCCTTACCCTTACCCTTACCCTTACCCTTACCCTTACCCTTGCTTTTACCCCTAAGCTTACCCTTACCCTTACCCTTTTCCTTACCCTTACCCTTGCTTTTACCCTTACCCTTATCCTTACCCTTAAGCTTACCCTTACCCTTACCCTTACCCTTACCCTTACCCTTACCCTTACCCTTACCCTTGCTTTTACCCTTAAGCTTACCCTTACCCTTACCCTTACCCTTACCCTTACCCTTTCCCTTACCCTTGCTTTTACCCTTAGGCTTACCCTTACCTTTACCCTTACCCTTACCCTTACCCTTACCATTGCTTTTACCCTTAAGCTTACCCTTACCCTTACCCTTACCCTTACCCTTACCCTTACCCTTACCCTTACCCTTACCCTTACCCTTACCCTTACCCTTACCCTTACCCTTACCCTCACCCTTGCTTTTACCCTTAAGCTTACCCTTACCCTTACCCTTACCCTTACCCTTACCCTTACCCTTACCCTTACCCTTACCCTTACCCTTACCCTTACCCTTACCCTTGCTTTTACCCTTAAGCTTACCCTTACCCTTACCCTTACCCTTACCCTTACCCTTACCCTTACCCTTACCCTTACCCTTACCCTTACCCTTACCCTTACCCTTACCCTTGCTTTTACCCTTAGGCTTACCCTTACCTTTACCCTTACCCTTACCCTTACCCTTACCCTTACCCTTACCCTTACCCTTGCTTTTACCCTTAAGCTTACCCTTACCCTTACCCTTACCCTTACCCTTACCCTTACCCTTGCTTTTACCCTTAAGCTTACCCTTACCCTTACCCTTACCCTTACCCTTACCCTTGCTTTTACCCTTAGGCTTACCCTTACCCTTACCCTTACCCTTACCCTTAAGCTTACCCTTACCCTTACCCTTACCCTTACCCTTACCCTTACCCTTACCCTTACCCTTACCCTTGCTTTTACCCTTAAGCTTACCCTTACCCTTACCCTTACACTAACCCTTACCCTTACCTTTACCCTTACCCTTACCCTTACCCTAACCCTTACCCTTACCCTTGCTTTTACCCTTAGGCTTACCCTTACCTTTACCCTTACCTTTACCCTTACCCTTAAGCTTACCCTTACCCTTACCCTTACCCTTACCCTTACCCTTACCCTTACCCTTACCCTTACCCTTACCCTTACCCTTGCTTTTACCCTTAAGCTTACCCTTACCCTTACCCTTACACTTACCCTTACCCTTACCCTTATCCTTACCCTTACCCTTACCCTTACCCTTACCCTTACCCTCACCCTAACCCTTACCCTCACCCTTGCTTTTACCCTTAGGCTTACCCTTACCCTTACCCTTACCCTTACCCTTACCCTTACCCTTACCCTTACCCTTACCCTTGCTCTTACCCTTAAGCTTACCCTTACTCTTACCCTTACCCTTACCCTTACCCTTACCCTTACCCTTACCCTTACCCTTACCCTTACCCTTACCCTTACCCTTACCCTTGCTTTTACCCTTAGGCTTACCCTTACCTTTACCCTTACCCTTACCCTTACCCTTACCCTTACCCTTACCCTTACCCTTACCCTTACCCTTACCCTTACCCTTACCCTTACCCTTACCCTTACCCTTACCCTAACCCTTACCCTTACCCTTACCCTTACCCTTACCCTTACCCTTACCCTTGCTTTTACCCTTAGGCTTACCCTTACCTTTACCCTTACCCTTACCCTTACCCTTACCCTTACCCTTACCCTTACCCTTGCTTTAACCCTTAAGCTTACCCTTACCCTCACCCTTACCCTTACCCTTACCCTTGCTTTTACCCTTAAGCTTACCCTTACCCTTACCCTTACCCTTACCCTTACCCTTACCCTTGTTTTACCCTTAGGCTTACCCTTACCCTTACCCTTACCCTTACCCTTGCTTTTACCCTTAAGCTTACCATTACCCTTACCCTTACCCTTACCCTTACCCTTACCCTCACCCTTGCTTTTACCCTTAAGCTTACCCTTACCCTTACCCTTACCCTCACCCTTACCCTTACCCTTACCCTTGCTTATACCCTTAAGCTTACCCTTACCCTTACCCTTACCTTTACCCTTACCCTTACCCTTACCCTTACCCTTTCCCTTACCCTTACCCTTACCCTTGCTTTTACCCTTAGGCTTACCTTTACCTTTACCCTTACCCTTACCCTTACCCTTGCTTTTACCCTCAAGCTTACCCTTACCCTTACCCTTACCCTTACCCTAACCCTTACCCTTGCTTTTACCCTTAAGCTTACCCTTACCCTTACCCTTACCCTTACCCTTACCCTTACCCTTACCCTTACCCTTACCCTTGCTTTTACCCTTAAGCTTACCCTTACCCTTACCCTTACCCTTACCCTTACCCTTACCCTTACCCTTACCCTTGCTTTTACCCTTAAGCTTACCCTTACCCTTACCCTTACCCTTACCCTTACCCTTACCCTTACCCTTACCCTTACCCTTACCCCTTACCCTTGCTTTTACCCTAAGGCTTACCCTTACCTTTACCCTTACCCTTACCCTTACCCTTGCTTTTACCCTTAAGCTTACACTTACCCTTACCCTTACCCTTACCCTTACCCTTACCCTTGCTTTTACCCTTAAGCTTACCCTTACCCTTACCCTTACCCTTACCCTTACCCTTACCCTTACCCTTACCCTTACCCTTACCCTTGCTTTTACCCTTACCCTTGCTTTTACCCTTAGGCTTACCCTTACCCTTACCCTTACCCTTACCCTTACCCTTACCCTTACCCTTGCTTTTACCCTTAAGCTTACCCTTACCTCTTACCCTTACCCTTACCCTTACCCTTACCCTTGCTTTTACCCTTAAGCTTACCCTTACCCTCACCCTTACCCTTACCCTTACCCTTACCCTTACCCTTACCCTTACCCTTACCCTTACCCTTACCCTTGCTTTTACCCTTAAGCTTACCCTTACCCTTACCCTTACCCTTACCCTTACCCTTACCCTTACCCTTACCCTTACCCTTGCTTTTACCCTTAGCTTACCCTTACTCTTACCCTTACCCTTACCCTTACCCTTACCCTTACCCTTACCCATACCCTTCTTTTACCCTTAGGCTTACCCTTACCTTTACCCTTACCCTTACCCTTACCCTTACCCTTACCCTTACCCTTACCCTTACCCTTACCCTTACCCTTACCCTTGCTTTACCCTTAAGATTACCCTTACCCTTACCCTTACCCTTACCTTACCCTTACCCTTGCTTTTACCCTTAAGCTTACCCTTACCCTTACCCTTACCCTTACCCTTACCCTGCTTTTACCCTTAGCTTACCCTTACCCTTACCCTTACCCTTACCCTACCCTTACCCTTACCCTTACCCTTACCCTTACCCTTACCCTTACCCTTACCCTTACCCTTACCCTTACCCTTACCTCACCCTTGCTTTACCCTTAAGCTTACCCTTACCCTTACCCTTACCCTTACCCTTACCCTTACCCTTACCCTTACCTTACCGTTACCCTACC
>CAUEHS010000579.1:0-24036 GCA_958510865.1 Myrrha octodecimguttata | reverse complement strand
CCCTTACCCTTACCCTTACCCTTACCCTTACCCTTACCCTTGCTTTTACCCTTAAGCTTACCCTTACCCTTACCCTTACCCTTACCCTTACCCTTACCCTTACCCTTATCCTTACCCTTGCTTTTACCCTTAAGCTTACCCTTACCCTTACCCTTACCCTTACCGTTACCCTTACCCTTACCCTTACCCTTACCCTTGCTTTTACTCTTAGGCTTACCCTTACCTTTACCCTTACCCTTACCCTTACCCTTACCCTCACCCTTACCCTTACCCTTGCTTTTACCCTTAAGCTTACCCTTACCCTTACCCTTACCCTCACCCTTACCCTTGCTTTTACCCTTAAGCTTACCCTTACCCTTACCCTTAACCTTACCCTTACCCTTACTTTTACCCTCAGGCTTACCCTTACCCTTACCCTTACCCTTACCCTTACCCTTGCTTTTACCCTTAAGCTTACCCTTACCCTTACCCTTACTCTTACCCTTACCCTTACCCTTACCCTTACCCTTACCCTTACCCTTACCCTTACCCTTACCCTTACCCTTACCCTTACCCTTACCCTTACCCTTGCTTTTACCCTTAGGCTTACCCATACCTTTACCCTTACCCTAACCCTTACCCTTACCCTTACCCTTACACTTACCCTTGCTTTTACCCTTAAGCTTACCCTTACCCTTACCCTTACCCTTACCCTTACCCTTACCCTTACCCTTACCCTTACCCTTACCCTTGCTTTTACCCTTAAGCTCACCCTTACCCTTTCCCCTAACCCTTACCCTTACCCTTACCCTTACCCTTACCCTTACCCTTACCCTTGCTTTTACCCTTAAGCTTACCCTTACCCTTACCCTTACCCTTACCCTTACCCTTACCCTTGCTTTTACCCTTAAGCTTACCCTTACCCTTACCCTTACCCTTAAGCTTACCCTTACCCTTACCCTTACCCTTACCCTTACCCTTACCCTTACCCTTACCCTTACCCTTACCCTTACCCTTACCCTTACCCTTACCCTTACCCTTACCCTTACCCTTACCCTTACCCTTACCCTTGCTTTTACCCTTAAGCTTACCCTTACCCTTACCCTTACCCTTACCCTTACCCTTGCTTTTACCCTTAAGCTTACCCTTACCCTTACCCTTACCCTTAAGCTTACCCTTACCCTTACCCTTACCCTTACCCTTACCTTTACCTTTACCCTTACCCTTACCCTTACCCTTACCCTTACCCTTACCCTTGCTTTTACCCTTAAGCTTACCCTTACCCTTACCCTTACCCTTACCCTTAAGCTTACCCTTACCCTTACCCTTACCCTTACCCTTACCCTTAACCTTACCCTTGCTTTTACCCTTAAGCTTACCCTTACCCTTACCCTTACCCTTACCCTCACCCTTACCCTTACCCTTACCCTTACCCTTACCCTCACCCTTACCCTTGCTTTTACCCTTAGGCTTACCCTTACCTTTACCCTTACCCTTACCCTTACCCTTACCCTTACCCTTACCCTTACCCTTACCCTTACCCTTACCCTTGCTTTTACCCTTAAGCTTACCCTTACCCTTACCCTTACTCTTACCCTTACCCTAACCCTTACCCTTGCTTTTACCCTTAAGCTTACCCTTACCCTTACCCTTACCCTTACCCTTACCCTTACCCTTACCCTTACCCTTACCCTTACCCTTACCCTTACCCTTACCCTTACCCTCACCCTTACCCTTGCTTTTACCCTTAGGCTTACCCTTACCTTTACCCTTACCCTTACCCTTACCCTTACCCTTACCCTTACCCTTACCCTTACCCTTACCCTTGCTTTTACCCTTAAGCTTACCCTTACCCTTACCCTTACTCTTACCCTTACCCTAACCCTAACCCTTGCTTTTACCCTTAAGCTTACCCTTACCCTTACCCTTACCCTTACCCTTACCCTTACCCTTACCCTTACCCTTACCCTTACCCTTACCCTTACCCTTGCTTTTACCCTTAAGCTTACCCTTACCCTTACCCTTACCCTTACCCTTACCCTTACCCTTACCCTTATCCTTACCCTTGCTTTTACCCTTAAGCTCACCCTTACCCTTACCCTTACCCTTACCCTTACCCTTACCCTTACCCCTACCCTTACCCTTACCCTTACCCTTACCCTTGCTTTTACTCTTAGGCTTACCCTTACCTTTACCCTTACCCTTACCCTTACCCTTACCCTTACCCTCACCCTTACCCTTACCCTTGCTTTTACCCTTAAGCTTACCCTTACCCTTACCCTTACCCTCACCCTTACCCTTGCTTTTACCCTTAAGCTTACCCTTACCCTTACCCTTAACCTTACCCTTACCCTTGCTTTTACCCTTAGGCTTACCCTTACCCTTACACTTACCCTTACCCTTGCTTTTACCCTTAAGCTTACCCTTACCCTTACCCTTACCCTTACCCTTACCCTTACCCTTACCCTTACCCTTACCCTTGCTTTTACCCTTAAGCTTACCCTTACCCTTACCCTTACCCTTACCCTTACCCTTAACCTTACCCTTAACCTTACCCTTACCCCTGCTTTTACCCTTAAGCTTACCCTTACCCTTACCCTTACCCTTACCCTTGCTTTTACCCTTAAGCTTACCCTTACCCTTACCCTTACCCTTAAGCTTACCCTTACCCTTACCCTTACCCTTACCCTTACCCTTACCCTTACCCTTACCCTTACCCTTACCCTTACCCTTACCCTTACCCTTACCCTTACCCTTACCCTTACCCTTGCTTTTACCCTTAAGCTTACCCTTACCCTTACCCTTAACCTTACCCTTACCCTTACCCTTACCCTTACCCTTACCCTTGCTTTTACCCTTAGGCTTACCCTTACCTTTACCCTTACCCTTACCCTTACCCTTACCCTTACCCTTACCCTTACCCTTACCCTTACCTTTACCCTTACCCTTGCTTTTACCCTTAAGCTTACCCTTACCCTTACCCTTACCCTTACCCTTACCCTTACTCTTGCTTTTACCCTTAAGCTTACCCTTACCCTTACCCTTACCCTTACCCTTACACTTGCTTTTACCCTTAGGCTTACCCTTACCCTTTCCCTTACCCTTACCCTTGCTTTTACCCTTAAGCTTACCCTTACCCTTACCCTCACCCTTACCCTTACCCTTACCCTTACCCTTACCCTTACCCTTACCCTTACCCTTACCCTTACCCTAACCCTTACCCTTACCCTTACCCTTACCCTTACCCTTAGCCTTGCTTTTACCCTTAGGCTTACCCTTACCTTTACCCTTACCCTTACCCTTACCCTTACCCTTACCCTTGCTTTTACCCTTAAGCTTACCCTTACCCTTACCCTTACCCTTACCCTTACCCTTACCCTAACCCTTACCCTTACCCTTACCCTTACCCTTACCCTTGCTTTTACCCTTAAACTTACCCTTACCCTTACCCTTACCCTTACCCTTACCCTTACCCTTACCCTCACCCTTACCCTTACCCTTGCTTTTACCCTTAAGCTTACCCTTACCCTTACCCTTACCCTCACCCTTACCCTTGCTTTTACCCTTAAGCTTACCCTTACCCTTACCCTTACCCTTACCCTTACCCTTACCCTTACCCTTGCTTTTACCCTTAAGCTTACCCTTACCCTTACCCTTACCCTTACCCTTACCCTTAACCTTACCCTTAACCTTACCCTTACCCCTGCTTTTACCCTTAAGCTTACCCTTACCCTTACCCTTACCCTTACCCTTGCTTTTACCCTTAAGCTTACCCTTACCCTTACCCTTACCCTTAAGCTTACCCTTACCCTTACCCTTACCCTTACCCTTACCCTTACCCTTACCCTTACCCTTACCCTTACCCTTACCCTTACCCTTACCCTTACCCTTACCCTTACCCTTACCCTTGCTTTTACCCTTAAGCTTACCCTTACCCTTACCCTTAACCTTACCCTTACCCTTACCCTTACCCTTACCCTTACCCTTGCTTTTACCCTTAGGCTTACCCTTACCTTTACCCTTACCCTTACCCTTACCCTTACCCTTACCCTTACCCTTACCCTTACCCTTACCTTTACCCTTACCCTTGCTTTTACCCTTAAGCTTACCCTTACCCTTACCCTTACCCTTACCCTTACCCTTACTCTTGCTTTTACCCTTAAGCTTACCCTTACCCTTACCCTTACCCTTACCCTTACACTTGCTTTTACCCTTAGGCTTACCCTTACCCTTTCCCTTACCCTTACCCTTGCTTTTACCCTTAAGCTTACCCTTACCCTTACCCTCACCCTTACCCTTACCCTTACCCTTACCCTTACCCTTACCCTTACCCTTACCCTTACCCTTACCCTAACCCTTACCCTTACCCTTACCCTTACCCTTACCCTTAGCCTTGCTTTTACCCTTAGGCTTACCCTTACCTTTACCCTTACCCTTACCCTTACCCTTACCCTTACCCTTGCTTTTACCCTTAAGCTTACCCTTACCCTTACCCTTACCCTTACCCTTACCCTTACCCTAACCCTTACCCTTACCCTTACCCTTACCCTTACCCTTGCTTTTACCCTTAAACTTACCCTTACCCTTACCCTTACCCTTACCCTTACCCTTACCCTTACCCTTACCCTTACCCTCACCCTTGCTTTTACCCTTAAGCTTACCCTTACCCTTACCCTTACCCTTACCCTTACCCTTACCCTTACCCTTGCTTTTACCCTTAAGCTTACCCTTACCCTTACCCTTACCCTTACCCTTACCCTTACCCTTGCTTTTACCCTTAGGCTTACCCTTACCCTTACCCTTACCCTTACCCCTGCTTTTACCCTTAAGCTTACCCTTACCCTTACCCTTACTCTTACCCTTACCCTTACACTTACCCTTACCCTTGCTTTTACCCTTAGGCTTACCCTTACCTTTACCCTTACCCTTACCCTTACCCTTACCCTTACCCTTACCCTTACCCTTACCCTTACCCTTACCCTTGCTTTTACCCTTAAGCTAACCCTTACCCTTACCCTTACCCTTACCCTTACCCTTACCCTTACCCTTACCCTTACCCTTACCCTTAACCTTACCCTTACCCTTGCTTTTACCCTTAAGCTCACCCTTACCCTTACCCTTACCCTTACCCTTACACTTACCCTTACCCTGACCCTTACCCTTGCTTTTACCCTTAAGCTTACCCTTACTCTTACCCTTACCCTTACCCTTAAGCTTACCCTTACCCTTACCCTTACCCTTACCCTTACCCTTACCCTTACCCTTACCCTTGCTTTTACCCTTAAGCTTACCCTTACCCTTACCCTTACCCTTACCCTTACCCTTGCTTTTACCCTTAAGCTTACCCTTACCCTTACCCTTACCCTTAAGCTTACCCTTACCCTTACCCTTACCCTTACCCTTACCCTTACCCTTGCTTTTACCCTTAAGCTTACCCTTACCCTTACCCTTACCCTTACCCTAACCCTTACCCTTAGCCTTACCCTTACCCTTACCCTTACCCTTACCCTTACCCTTGCTTTTACCCTTAGGCTTACCCTTACCTTTACCCTTACCATTACCCTTACCCTTACCCTTACCCTTACCCTTACCCTTACCCTTGCTTTTACCCTTAAGCTTACCCTTACCCTTACCCTTACCCTTACCCTTACCCTTACCCTTACCCTTACCCTTACCCTTACCCTTACCCTTGCTTTTACCCTTAAGCTTACCCTTACCCTTACCCTTACCCTTACCCTTACCCTTACCCTTACCCTTACCCTTACCCTTGCTTTTACCCTTAAGCTTACCCTTACCCTTACCCTTACTCTTACCCTTACCCTTACCCTTACCCTTACCCTTGCTTTTACCCTTAAGCTTACCCTTACCCTTACCTTCACCCTTACCCTTACCCTTACCCTTACCCTTACCCTTACTCTTACCCTTACCCTCACCCTTACCCTTGCTTTTACCCTTAGGCTTACCCTTACCTTTAGCCTTACCCTTACCCTTACCCTTACCCTTACCCTTACCCTTACCCTTACCCTTACCCTTACCCTTGCTTTTACCCTTAAGCTTACCCTTACCCTTACCCTTACCCTTACCCTTACCCTTACCCTTACCCTTACCCTTGCTTTTACCCTTAAGCTTACCCTTACCCTTACCCTTACCCTTACACTTACCCTTGCTTTTACCCTTAGGCTTACCCTTACCCTTACCCTTACCCTTACCCTTAAGCTTACCCTTACCCTTACCCTTACCCTTACCCTCACCCTTACCCTTACCCTTACCCTTACCCTTACCCTTACCCTTACCCTTACCCTTGCTTTTACCCTTAAGCTTACCCTTACCCTTACCCTTACTCTTACCCTTACCCTTACCCTTACCCTTACCCTTACCCTTGCTTTGACCCTTAGGCTTACCCTTACCTTTACCCTTACCCTTACCCTTACCCTTACCCTTACCCTTACCCTTACCCTTACCCTTACCCTTACCCTTACCCTTGCTTTTACCCTTAAGCTTACCCTTACCCTTACCCTTACCCTTACCCTTACCCTTACCCTTACCCTTACCCTTGCTTTTACCCTTAAGCTTACCCTTACCCTTACCCTTACCCTTACCCTTACCCTTGCTTTTACCCTTAGGCTTACCCTTACCCTTACCCTTACCCTTACGCTTGCTTTTACCCTTAAGCTTACCCTTACCCTTACCCTTACCCTTACCCTTACCCTTACCCTTACCCTTACCCTTACCCTTACCCTTGCTTTTACCCTTAGGCTTAACCTTACCTTTACCCTTACCCTTACCCTTACCCTTACTCTTACCCTTACCCTTACCCTTACCCTTACCCTTACCCTTACCCTTACCCTTACCCTTACCCTTACCCTTGCTTTCACCCTTAAGCTTACCCTTACCCTTACCCTTACCCTTACCCTTACCCTTACCCTTACCCTTGCTTTTACCCTTAAGCTTACCCTTACCCTTACCCTTACCCTTACCCTCACCCTTACCCTTACCCTTACACTTGCTTATACCCTTAAGCTTACCCTTACCCTTACCCTTACCCTTACCCTTACCCTTACCCTTACCCTTACCCTTACCCTTACCCTTACCCTTACCCTTACCCTTACCCTTACCCTTGCTTTTACCCTTAGGCTTACCCTTACCTTTACCCTTACCCTTACCCTTACCCTTACCCTTACCCTTACCCTTACCCTTGCTTTTACCCTTAAGCTTACCCTTACCCTTACCCTTACTCTTACCCTTACCCTAACCCTTACCCTTGCTTTTACACTTAAGCTTACCCTTACCCTTACCCTTACCCTTACCCTTACCCTTACCCTTACCCTTACCCTTACCCTTACCCATACCCTTACCCTTACCCTTGCTTTTACCCTTAAGCTTACCCTTACCCTTACCCTTACCCTTACCCTTACCCTTACCCTTACCCTTATCCTTACCCTTGCTTTTACCCTTAAGCTTACCCTTACCCTTACCCTTACCCTTACCCTTACCCTTACCCTTACCCTTACCCTTACCCTTACCCTTACCCTTACCCTTACCCTTGCTTTTACTCTTAGGCTTACCCTTACCTTTACCCTTACCCTTACCCTTACCCTTACCCTTACCCTCACCCTTACCCTTACCCTTGCTTTTACCCTTAAGCTTACCCTTACCCTTACCCTTACCCTCACCCTTACCCTGGCTTTTACCCTTAAGCTTACCCTTACCCTTACCCTTAACCTTACCCTTACCCTTGCATTTACCCTTAGGCTTACCCTTACCCTTACCCTTACCCTTACCCTTGCTTTTACCCTTAAGCTTACCCTTACCCTTACCCTTACTTTTACCCTTACCCTTACCCTTACCCTTACCCTTACCCTTACCCTTACCCTTACCCTTACCCTTACCCTTACCCTTACCCTTACCCTTACCCTTACCCTTACCCTTACCCTTGCTTTTACCCTTAGGCTCACCCTTACCTTTACCCTTACCCTAACCCTTACCCTTACCCTTACCCTTACACTTACCCTTGCTTTTACCCTTAAGCTTACCCTTACCCTTACCCTTACCCTTACCCTTACCCTTACCCTTACCCTTACCCTTACCCTTACCCTTACCCTTACCCTTACCCTCAACCTTACCCTTACCCTTGCTTTTACCCTTAAGCTCACCCTTACCCTTACCCTTACCCTTACCCTTACCCTTACCCTTACCCTTACCCTTACCCTTACCCTTGCTTTTACCCTTAAGCTTACCCTTACCCTTACCCTTACCCTTACCCTTACCCTTACCCTTACCCTTACCCTTACCCTTACCCTTACCCTTACCCTTACCCTTGCTTTTACCCTTAGGCTTACCCTTACCTTTACCCTTACCCTTACCCTTACCCTTACCCTTACCCTTGCTTTTACCCTTAAGCTTACCCTTACCCTTACCCTTACCCTTAAGCTTACCCTTACCCTTACCCTTACCCTTACCCTTACCCTTACCCTTACCCTTACCCTTACCCTTACTTAGGGTAAGGGTAAGGGTAAGCTTAAGGGTAAAAGCAAGGGTAAGGGTAAGGGTAAGGGTAAGGGTAAGGGTAAGGGTAAGGGTAAGGGTAAGGGTAAGGGTAAGGGTAAGGGTAAGGGTAAGCTTAAGGGTAAGGGTGAGGGTAAGGGTAAGGGTAAGCTTAAGGGTAAAAGCAAGGGTAAGGGTAAGGGTAAGGGTAAGGGTAAGGGTAAGCTTAAGGGTAAGGGTAAGGGTAAGGGTAAGGGTAAGCTTAAGGGTAAAAGCAAGGGTAAGGTTAAGGGTAAGGGTAAGGGTAAGGGTAAGGGTAAGGGTAAGCTTAAGGGTAAGGGTAAGGGTAAGGGTAAGGGTAAGCTTAAGGGTAAAAGCAAGGGTAAGGGTAAGGGTAAGGGTAAGGGTAAGGGTAAGGGTAAGGGTAAGGGTAAGTGTAAGGGTAAGGGTAAGGGTAAGGGTAAGGGTAAGGGTAAGGGTAAGGGTAAGGGTAAGGGTAAGCTTAAGGGTAAGGGTAAGGGTAAGGGTAAGCTTAAGGGTAAAAGCAAGGGTAAGGGTAAGGGTAAGGGTAAGGGTAAACGTAAGCTTAAGGGTAAAAGCAAGGGTAAGGGTAAGGGTAAGGGTAAGGGTAAGGGTAAGGGTAAGGGTAAGGGTAAGGGTAAGGGTAAGCTTAAGGGTAAGGGTAAGGGTAAGGGTAAGCTTAAGGGTAAAAGCAAGGGTAAGGGTAAGGGTAAGGGTAAGGGTAAAGGTAAGGGTAAGCCTAAGGGTAAAAGCAAGGGTAAGGGTAAGGGTAAGGGTAAGGGTAAGGGTAAGGGTAAGGGTAAGGGTAAGGGTAAGGGTAAGGGTAAGGGTAAGGGTAAGCTTAAGGGTAAGGGTAAGGGTAAGGGTAAGGGTAAGGGTAAGGGTAAGGGTAAGCTTAAGGGTAAAAGCAAGGGTAAGGGTAAGGGTAAGGGTAAGAGTAAGGGTAAGGGTAAGGGTAAGAGTAAGCTTAAGGGTAAAAGCAAGGGTAAGGGTAAGGGTAAGGGTAAGGGTAAGGGTTAGGGTAAGGGTAAAGGTAAGGGTAAGCCTAAGGGTAAAAGCAAGGGTAAGGGTAAGGGTAAGGGTAAGGGTAAGGGTAAGGGTAAGGGTAAGGGTAAGGGTAAGGGTAAGGGTAAGGGTAAGAGTAAGGGTAAGGGTAAGGGTAAGCTTAAGGGTAAAAGCAAGGGTAAGGGTAAGGGTAAGGGTAAGGGTAAGCCTAAGGGTAAAAGCAAGGGTAAGGGTAAGGTTAAGGGTAAGGGTAAGGGTAAGCTTAAGGGTAAAAGCAAGGGTAAGGGTAAGGGTAAGGGTAAGGGTAAGGATAAGCTTAAGGGTAAAAGCAAGGGTAAGGGTAAGGGTGAGGGTAAGGGTAAGGGTAAGGGTAAGGGTAAAGGTAAGGGTAAGCCTAAGAGTAAAAGCAAGGGTAAGGGTAAGGGTAAGGGTAAGGGTAAGGGTAAGGGTAAGGGTAAGGGTAAGGGTAAGGGTTAGCTTAAGGGTAAAAGCAAGGGTAAGGATAAGGGTAGGGGTAAGGGTAAGGGTAAGGGTAAGGGTAAGGGTAAGGGTAAGCTTAAGGGTAAAAGCAAGGGTAAGGGTAAGGGTAAGGGTAAGGGTAAGGGTAAGGGTAAGGGTAAGAGTAAGGGTAAGGGTAATCTTAAGGGTAAAAGCAAGGGTAAGGGTTAGGGTAAGGGTAAGGGTAAGGGTAAGGGTAAGGGTAAGGGTAAGCTTAAGGGTAAAAGCAAGGGTAAGGGTAAGGGTAAGGGTAAGGGTAAGGGTAAGGGTAACGGTAAGGGTAAGCCTAAGGGTAAAAGCAAGGGTAAGGGTAAGGGTAAGGGTAAGGGTAAGGGTAAGGGTAAGGGTAAGGGTGAGGGTAAGGGTAAGGGTAAGGGTAAGGGTACACTTAAGGGTATAAGCAAGGGTAAGGGTAAGGGTAAGGGTGAGGGTAAGGGTAAGGGTAAGGGTAAGGGTAAGCTTAAGGGTAAAAGCAAGGGTAAGGGTAAGGGTAAGGGTAAGGGTAAGGGTAAGGGTAAGGGTAAGCTTAAGGGTAAAAGCAAGGGTAAGGGTAAGGGTAAGGGTGAGGGTAAGGGTAAGGGTAAGGGTAAGGGTAAGGGTAAGGGTAAAGGTAAGGTTAAGCCTAAGGGTAAAAGCAAGGGTAAGGGTAAGGGTAAGCCTAAGGGTAAAAGCAAGGGTGAGGGTAAGAGTAAGGGTAAGGGTAAGGGTAAGGGTAAGCTTAAGGGTAAAAGCAAGGGTAAGGGTAAGGGTAAGGGTAAGGGTAAGGGTAAGGGTAAGGGTAATCTTAAGGGTAAAAGCAAGGGTAAGGGTAAGGGTAAGGGTAAGGGTAAGGGTTAGGGTAAGGGTAAGGGTAAAGGTAAGGGTAAGCCTAAGGGTCAAAGCAAGGGTAAGGGTAAGGGTAAGGGTAAGGGTAAGGGTAAGGGTAAGGGTAAGGGTAAGCTTAAGGGTAAAAGCAAGGGTAAGGGTAAGGGTAAGGGTAAGGGTAAGGGTAAGGGTAAGGGTAAGGGTAAGGGTAAGGGTAAGGGTAAGGGTAAGCTTAAGGGTAAGGGTAAGGGTAAGGGTAAGGGTAAGCCTAAGGGTAAAAGCAAGGGTAAGTGTAAGGGTAAGGGTAAGGGTAAGGGTAAGCTTACCCTTACCCTTACCCTTACCCTTACCCTTACCCTTGCTTTTACCCTTAAGCTTACCCTTACCCTTACCCTTACCCTTACCCTTACCCTTAAGCTTACCCTTACCCTTACCCTTACCCTTACCCTTACCCTTACCCTTACCCTTACCCTTACCCTTACCCTTACCCTTACCCTTGCTTTTACCCTTAAGCTTACCCTTACCCTTACCCTTACCCTTACCCTTACCCTTACCCTTACCCTTGCTTTGACCCTTAGGCTTACCCTTACCTTTACCCTTACCCTTACCCTAACCCTTACCCTTACCCTTACCCTTACCCTTACCCTTGCTTTTACCCTTAAGATTACCCTTACCCTTACCCTTACCCTTACCCTTACCCTTACCCTTACCCTTGCTTTTACCCTTAAGCTTACCCTTACCCTTACCCTTACCCTTACTCTTACCCTTACCCTTGCTTTTACCCTTAGGCTTACCCTTACCCTTACCCTTGCTTTTACCCTTAGGCTTAACCTTACCTTTACCCTTACCCTTACCCTTACCCTTACCCTTACCCTTACCCTCACCCTTACCCTTACCCTTACCCTTGCTTTTACCCTTAAGCTTACCCTTACCCTTACCCTTACCCTTACCCTTACCCTTACCCTTACCCTTACCCTTGCTTTTACCCTTAAGCTTACCCTTACCCTTACCCTTACCCTTACCCTCACCCTTACCCTTACCCTTACCCTTGCTTATACCCTTAAGTGTACCCTTACCCTTACCCTTACCCTTACCCTCACCCTTACCCTTACCCTTACCCTTACCCTTACCCTTACCCTTACCCTTACCCTTGCTTTTACCCTTAAGCTTACCCTTACTCTTACCCTTACCCTTACCCTTAAGCTTACCCTTACCCTTACCCTTACCCTTACCCTTACCCTTACCCTTACCCTTACCCTTGCTTTTACCCTTAAGCTTACCCTTACCCTTACCCTTACCCTTACCCTTACCCTTGCTTTTACCCTTAAGCTTACCCTTACCCTTACCCTTACCCTTAAGCTTACCCTTACCCTTACCCTTACCCTTACCCTTACCCTTACCCTTGCTTTTACCCTTAAGCTTACCCTTACCCTTACCCTTACCCTTACCCTAACCCTTACCCTTAGCCTTACCCTTACCCTTACCCTTACCCTTACCCTTACCCTTGCTTTTACCCTTAGGCTTACCCTTACCTTTACCCTTACCATTACCCTTACCCTTACCCTTACCCTTACCCTTACCCTTACCCTTGCTTTTACCCTTAAGCTTACCCTTACCCTTACCCTTACCCTTACCCTTACCCTTACCCTTACCCTTACCCTTACCCTTACCCTTACCCTTGCTTTTACCCTTAAGCTTACCCTTACCCTTACCCTTACCCTTACCCTTACCCTTACCCTTACCCTTACCCTTACCCTTGCTTTTACCCTTAAGCTTACCCTTACCCTTACCCTTACTCTTACCCTTACCCTTACCCTTACCCTTACCCTTGCTTTTACCCTTAAGCTTACCCTTACCCTTACCTTCACCCTTACCCTTACCCTTACCCTTACCCTTACCCTTACTCTTACCCTTACCCTCACCCTTACCCTTGCTTTTACCCTTAGGCTTACCCTTACCTTTAGCCTTACCCTTACCCTTACCCTTACCCTTACCCTTACCCTTACCCTTACCCTTACCCTTACCCTTGCTTTTACCCTTAAGCTTACCCTTACCCTTACCCTTACCCTTACCCTTACCCTTACCCTTACCCTTACCCTTGCTTTTACCCTTAAGCTTACCCTTACCCTTACCCTTACCCTTACACTTACCCTTGCTTTTACCCTTAGGCTTACCCTTACCCTTACCCTTACCCTTACCCTTAAGCTTACCCTTACCCTTACCCTTACCCTTACCCTCACCCTTACCCTTACCCTTACCCTTACCCTTACCCTTACCCTTACCCTTACCCTTGCTTTTACCCTTAAGCTTACCCTTACCCTTACCCTTACTCTTACCCTTACCCTTACCCTTACCCTTACCCTTACCCTTGCTTTGACCCTTAGGCTTACCCTTACCTTTACCCTTACCCTTACCCTTACCCTTACCCTTACCCTTACCCTTACCCTTACCCTTACCCTTACCCTTACCCTTGCTTTTACCCTTAAGCTTACCCTTACCCTTACCCTTACCCTTACCCTTACCCTTACCCTTACCCTTACCCTTGCTTTTACCCTTAAGCTTACCCTTACCCTTACCCTTACCCTTACCCTTACCCTTGCTTTTACCCTTAGGCTTACCCTTACCCTTACCCTTACCCTTACGCTTGCTTTTACCCTTAAGCTTACCCTTACCCTTACCCTTACCCTTACCCTTACCCTTACCCTTACCCTTACCCTTACCCTTACCCTTGCTTTTACCCTTAGGCTTAACCTTACCTTTACCCTTACCCTTACCCTTACCCTTACTCTTACCCTTACCCTTACCCTTACCCTTACCCTTACCCTTACCCTTACCCTTACCCTTACCCTTACCCTTGCTTTCACCCTTAAGCTTACCCTTACCCTTACCCTTACCCTTACCCTTACCCTTACCCTTACCCTTGCTTTTACCCTTAAGCTTACCCTTACCCTTACCCTTACCCTTACCCTCACCCTTACCCTTACCCTTACACTTGCTTATACCCTTAAGCTTACCCTTACCCTTACCCTTACCCTTACCCTTACCCTTACCCTTACCCTTACCCTTACCCTTACCCTTACCCTTACCCTTACCCTTACCCTTACCCTTGCTTTTACCCTTAGGCTTACCCTTACCTTTACCCTTACCCTTACCCTTACCCTTACCCTTACCCTTACCCTTACCCTTGCTTTTACCCTTAAGCTTACCCTTACCCTTACCCTTACTCTTACCCTTACCCTAACCCTTACCCTTGCTTTTACACTTAAGCTTACCCTTACCCTTACCCTTACCCTTACCCTTACCCTTACCCTTACCCTTACCCTTACCCTTACCCATACCCTTACCCTTACCCTTGCTTTTACCCTTAAGCTTACCCTTACCCTTACCCTTACCCTTACCCTTACCCTTACCCTTACCCTTATCCTTACCCTTGCTTTTACCCTTAAGCTTACCCTTACCCTTACCCTTACCCTTACCCTTACCCTTACCCTTACCCTTACCCTTACCCTTACCCTTACCCTTACCCTTACCCTTGCTTTTACTCTTAGGCTTACCCTTACCTTTACCCTTACCCTTACCCTTACCCTTACCCTTACCCTCACCCTTACCCTTACCCTTGCTTTTACCCTTAAGCTTACCCTTACCCTTACCCTTACCCTCACCCTTACCCTGGCTTTTACCCTTAAGCTTACCCTTACCCTTACCCTTAACCTTACCCTTACCCTTGCATTTACCCTTAGGCTTACCCTTACCCTTACCCTTACCCTTACCCTTGCTTTTACCCTTAAGCTTACCCTTACCCTTACCCTTACTTTTACCCTTACCCTTACCCTTACCCTTACCCTTACCCTTACCCTTACCCTTACCCTTACCCTTACCCTTACCCTTACCCTTACCCTTACCCTTACCCTTACCCTTACCCTTGCTTTTACCCTTAGGCTCACCCTTACCTTTACCCTTACCCTAACCCTTACCCTTACCCTTACCCTTACACTTACCCTTGCTTTTACCCTTAAGCTTACCCTTACCCTTACCCTTACCCTTACCCTTACCCTTACCCTTACCCTTACCCTTACCCTTACCCTTACCCTTACCCTTACCCTCAACCTTACCCTTACCCTTGCTTTTACCCTTAAGCTCACCCTTACCCTTACCCTTACCCTTACCCTTACCCTTACCCTTACCCTTACCCTTACCCTTACCCTTGCTTTTACCCTTAAGCTTACCCTTACCCTTACCCTTACCCTTACCCTTACCCTTACCCTTACCCTTACCCTTACCCTTACCCTTACCCTTACCCTTACCCTTGCTTTTACCCTTAGGCTTACCCTTACCTTTACCCTTACCCTTACCCTTACCCTTACCCTTACCCTTGCTTTTACCCTTAAGCTTACCCTTACCCTTACCCTTACCCTTAAGCTTACCCTTACCCTTACCCTTACCCTTACCCTTACCCTTACCCTTACCCTTACCCTTACCCTTACTTAGGGTAAGGGTAAGGGTAAGCTTAAGGGTAAAAGCAAGGGTAAGGGTAAGGGTAAGGGTAAGGGTAAGGGTAAGGGTAAGGGTAAGGGTAAGGGTAAGGGTAAGGGTAAGGGTAAGGGTAAGCTTAAGGGTAAGGGTGAGGGTAAGGGTAAGGGTAAGCTTAAGGGTAAAAGCAAGGGTAAGGGTAAGGGTAAGGGTAAGGGTAAGGGTAAGCTTAAGGGTAAGGGTAAGGGTAAGGGTAAGGGTAAGCTTAAGGGTAAAAGCAAGGGTAAGGTTAAGGGTAAGGGTAAGGGTAAGGGTAAGGGTAAGGGTAAGCTTAAGGGTAAGGGTAAGGGTAAGGGTAAGGGTAAGCTTAAGGGTAAAAGCAAGGGTAAGGGTAAGGGTAAGGGTAAGGGTAAGGGTAAGGGTAAGGGTAAGGGTAAGTGTAAGGGTAAGGGTAAGGGTAAGGGTAAGGGTAAGGGTAAGGGTAAGGGTAAGGGTAAGGGTAAGCTTAAGGGTAAGGGTAAGGGTAAGGGTAAGCTTAAGGGTAAAAGCAAGGGTAAGGGTAAGGGTAAGGGTAAGGGTAAACGTAAGCTTAAGGGTAAAAGCAAGGGTAAGGGTAAGGGTAAGGGTAAGGGTAAGGGTAAGGGTAAGGGTAAGGGTAAGGGTAAGGGTAAGCTTAAGGGTAAGGGTAAGGGTAAGGGTAAGCTTAAGGGTAAAAGCAAGGGTAAGGGTAAGGGTAAGGGTAAGGGTAAAGGTAAGGGTAAGCCTAAGGGTAAAAGCAAGGGTAAGGGTAAGGGTAAGGGTAAGGGTAAGGGTAAGGGTAAGGGTAAGGGTAAGGGTAAGGGTAAGGGTAAGGGTAAGGGTAAGCTTAAGGGTAAGGGTAAGGGTAAGGGTAAGGGTAAGGGTAAGGGTAAGGGTAAGCTTAAGGGTAAAAGCAAGGGTAAGGGTAAGGGTAAGGGTAAGAGTAAGGGTAAGGGTAAGGGTAAGAGTAAGCTTAAGGGTAAAAGCAAGGGTAAGGGTAAGGGTAAGGGTAAGGGTAAGGGTTAGGGTAAGGGTAAAGGTAAGGGTAAGCCTAAGGGTAAAAGCAAGGGTAAGGGTAAGGGTAAGGGTAAGGGTAAGGGTAAGGGTAAGGGTAAGGGTAAGGGTAAGGGTAAGGGTAAGAGTAAGGGTAAGGGTAAGGGTAAGCTTAAGGGTAAAAGCAAGGGTAAGGGTAAGGGTAAGGGTAAGGGTAAGCCTAAGGGTAAAAGCAAGGGTAAGGGTAAGGTTAAGGGTAAGGGTAAGGGTAAGCTTAAGGGTAAAAGCAAGGGTAAGGGTAAGGGTAAGGGTAAGGGTAAGGATAAGCTTAAGGGTAAAAGCAAGGGTAAGGGTAAGGGTGAGGGTAAGGGTAAGGGTAAGGGTAAGGGTAAAGGTAAGGGTAAGCCTAAGAGTAAAAGCAAGGGTAAGGGTAAGGGTAAGGGTAAGGGTAAGGGTAAGGGTAAGGGTAAGGGTAAGGGTAAGGGTTAGCTTAAGGGTAAAAGCAAGGGTAAGGATAAGGGTAGGGGTAAGGGTAAGGGTAAGGGTAAGGGTAAGGGTAAGGGTAAGCTTAAGGGTAAAAGCAAGGGTAAGGGTAAGGGTAAGGGTAAGGGTAAGGGTAAGGGTAAGGGTAAGAGTAAGGGTAAGGGTAATCTTAAGGGTAAAAGCAAGGGTAAGGGTTAGGGTAAGGGTAAGGGTAAGGGTAAGGGTAAGGGTAAGGGTAAGCTTAAGGGTAAAAGCAAGGGTAAGGGTAAGGGTAAGGGTAAGGGTAAGGGTAAGGGTAACGGTAAGGGTAAGCCTAAGGGTAAAAGCAAGGGTAAGGGTAAGGGTAAGGGTAAGGGTAAGGGTAAGGGTAAGGGTAAGGGTGAGGGTAAGGGTAAGGGTAAGGGTAAGGGTACACTTAAGGGTATAAGCAAGGGTAAGGGTAAGGGTAAGGGTGAGGGTAAGGGTAAGGGTAAGGGTAAGGGTAAGCTTAAGGGTAAAAGCAAGGGTAAGGGTAAGGGTAAGGGTAAGGGTAAGGGTAAGGGTAAGGGTAAGCTTAAGGGTAAAAGCAAGGGTAAGGGTAAGGGTAAGGGTGAGGGTAAGGGTAAGGGTAAGGGTAAGGGTAAGGGTAAGGGTAAAGGTAAGGTTAAGCCTAAGGGTAAAAGCAAGGGTAAGGGTAAGGGTAAGCCTAAGGGTAAAAGCAAGGGTGAGGGTAAGAGTAAGGGTAAGGGTAAGGGTAAGGGTAAGCTTAAGGGTAAAAGCAAGGGTAAGGGTAAGGGTAAGGGTAAGGGTAAGGGTAAGGGTAAGGGTAATCTTAAGGGTAAAAGCAAGGGTAAGGGTAAGGGTAAGGGTAAGGGTAAGGGTTAGGGTAAGGGTAAGGGTAAAGGTAAGGGTAAGCCTAAGGGTCAAAGCAAGGGTAAGGGTAAGGGTAAGGGTAAGGGTAAGGGTAAGGGTAAGGGTAAGGGTAAGCTTAAGGGTAAAAGCAAGGGTAAGGGTAAGGGTAAGGGTAAGGGTAAGGGTAAGGGTAAGGGTAAGGGTAAGGGTAAGGGTAAGGGTAAGGGTAAGCTTAAGGGTAAGGGTAAGGGTAAGGGTAAGGGTAAGCCTAAGGGTAAAAGCAAGGGTAAGTGTAAGGGTAAGGGTAAGGGTAAGGGTAAGCTTACCCTTACCCTTACCCTTACCCTTACCCTTACCCTTGCTTTTACCCTTAAGCTTACCCTTACCCTTACCCTTACCCTTACCCTTACCCTTAAGCTTACCCTTACCCTTACCCTTACCCTTACCCTTACCCTTACCCTTACCCTTACCCTTACCCTTACCCTTACCCTTACCCTTGCTTTTACCCTTAAGCTTACCCTTACCCTTACCCTTACCCTTACCCTTACCCTTACCCTTACCCTTGCTTTGACCCTTAGGCTTACCCTTACCTTTACCCTTACCCTTACCCTAACCCTTACCCTTACCCTTACCCTTACCCTTACCCTTGCTTTTACCCTTAAGATTACCCTTACCCTTACCCTTACCCTTACCCTTACCCTTACCCTTACCCTTGCTTTTACCCTTAAGCTTACCCTTACCCTTACCCTTACCCTTACTCTTACCCTTACCCTTGCTTTTACCCTTAGGCTTACCCTTACCCTTACCCTTGCTTTTACCCTTAGGCTTAACCTTACCTTTACCCTTACCCTTACCCTTACCCTTACCCTTACCCTTACCCTCACCCTTACCCTTACCCTTACCCTTGCTTTTACCCTTAAGCTTACCCTTACCCTTACCCTTACCCTTACCCTTACCCTTACCCTTACCCTTACCCTTGCTTTTACCCTTAAGCTTACCCTTACCCTTACCCTTACCCTTACCCTCACCCTTACCCTTACCCTTACCCTTGCTTATACCCTTAAGTGTACCCTTACCCTTACCCTTACCCTTACCCTCACCCTTACCCTTACCCTTACCCTTACCCTTACCCTTACCCTTACCCTTACCCTTGCTTTTACCCTTAGGCTTACCCTTACCGTTACCCTTACCCTTACCCTTACCCTTACCCTTACCCTTACCCTTGCTTTTACCCTTAAGCTTACCCTTACCCTTACCCTTACCCTTACCCTTACCCTTACCCTAACCCTTACCCTTGCTTTTACCCTTAAGATTACCCTTACCCTTACTCTTACCCTTACCCTTACCCTTACCCTTACCCTTACCCTTACCCTTACCCTTGCTTTTACCCTTAAGCTTACCCTTACCCTTACCCTTACCCTTACCCTTACCCTTACCCTTACCCTTATCCTTACCCTTGCTTTTACCCTTAAGCTAACCCTTACCCTTACCCTTACCCTTACCCTTACCCTTACCCTTACCCTTACCCTTACCCTTACCCTTGCTTTTACTCTTAGGCTTACCCTTACCTTTACCCTTACCCTTACCCTTACCCTTACCCTCACCCTTACCCTTACCCTTGCTTTTACCCTTAAGCTTATCCTTACCCTTACCCTTACCCTTACCCTTACCCTTGCTTTTACCCTTAAGCTTACCCTTACCCTTACCCTTAACCTTACCCTTACCCTTGCTTTTACCCTTAGGCTTACCCTTACCCTTACCCTTACCCTTACCCTTGCTTTTACCCTTAAGCTTACCCTTACCCTTACCCTTACTCTTACCCTTACCCTTACCCTTACCCTTACCCTTACCCTTACCCTTACCCTTACCCTTACCCTTACCCTTACCCTTACCCTTGCTTTTACCCTTAGGCTTACCCTTACCTTTACCCTTACCCTAACCCTTACCCTTACCCTTACCCTTACCCTTACCCTTGCTTTTACCCTTAAGCTTACTCTTACCCTTACCCTTACCCTTACTCTTACCCTTACCCTTACCCTTACCCTTGCTTTTACCCTTAAGCTTACCCTTACCCTTACCCTTACCCTTACCCTTACCCTTACCCTTACCCTTAAGCTTACCCTTACCCTTACCCTTACCCTTACCCTTACCCTTACCCTTACCCTTACCCTTACCCTTACCCTTACCCTTACCCTTGCTTTTACCCTTAGGCTTACCCTTACCTTTACCCTTACCCTTACCCTTACCCTTACCCTTGCTTTTACCCTTAAGCTTACCCTTACCCTTACCCTTACCCTTAAGCTTACCCTTACCCTTACCCTTACCCTTACCCTTACCCTTACCCTTACCCTTACCCTTACCCTTACCCTTGCTTTTACCCTTAAGCTTACGTTTACCCTTACCCTTACCCTTACCCTTACCCTTGCTTTTACCCTTAAGCTTACCCTTACCCTTACCCTTACCCTTAAGCTTACCCTTACCCTTACCCTTACCCTTACCCTTACCCTTACCCTTACCCTTACCCTTACCCTTACACTTACCCTTACCCTTACCCTTACCCTTACCCTTACCCTTACCCTTACCCTTACCCTTGCTTTTACCCTTAAGCTTACCCTTACCCTTACCCTTACCCTTACCCTTAAGCTTACCCTTACCCTTACCCTTACCCTTACCCTTACCCTTAACCTTACCCTTGCTTTTACCCTTAAGCTTACCCTTACCCTTACCCTTACCCTTACCCTTAAGCTTACCCTTACCCTTACCCTTACCCTTACCCTTACCCTTGCTTTTACCCTTAAGCTTACCCTTACCCTTACCCTCACCCTTACCCTTAAGCTTACCCTTACCCTTACCCTTACCCTTACCCTTACCCTTACCCTTACCCTTACCCTTACCCTTACCCTTACCCTTACCCTTACCCTTGCTTTTACCCTTAAGCTTACCCTTACCCTTACCCTAAGTAAGGGTAAGGGTAAGGGTAAGGGTAAGGGTAAGGGTAAGGGTAAGGGTAAGGGTAAGGGTAAGCTTAAGGGTAAGGGTAAGGGTAAGGGTAAGCTTAAGGGTAAAAGCAAGGGTAAGGGTAAGGGTAAGGGTAAGGGTAAGGGTAAAGGTAAGGGTAAGCCTAAGGGTAAAAGCAAGGGTAAGGGTAAGGGTAAGGGTAAGGGTAAGGGTAAGGGTAAGGGTAAGGGTAAGGGTAAGGGTAAGGGTAAGGGTAAGGGTAAGCTTAAGGGTAAAAGCAAGGGTAAGGGTAAGGGTAAGGGTAAGGGTAAGGGTAAGGGTAAGGGTAAGGGTAAGGGTAAGGGTGAGCTTAAGGGTAAAAGCAAGGGTAAGGGTAAGGTTGAGGGTAAGGGTAAGGGTAAGGGTAAGGGTAAGGGTAAGGGTAAGGGTAAGGGTAAGGGTAAGGGTAAGGGTAAGGGTAAGGGTAAGCTTAAGGGTAAAAGCAAGGGTAAGTGTAAGGGTAAGGGTAAGGGTAAGGGTTAGGGTAAGGGTAAAGGTAAGGGTGAGCCTAAGGGTAAAAGCAAGGGTAAGGGTAAGGGTAAGGGTAAGGGTAAGGGTAAGGGTAAGGGTAAGGGTAAGGGTAAGGGTAAGGGTAAGGGTAAGGGTAAGGGTAAGGGTAAGGGTAAGGGTAAAAGTAAGGGTAAGGGTAAGGGTAAGCTTAAGGGTAAAAGCAAGGGTAAGGGTAAGGGTAAGGGTAAGGGTAAGCCTAAGGGTAAATGCAAGGGTAAGGGTAAGGTTAAGGGTAAGGGTAAGGGTAAGCTTAAGGGTAAAAGCCAGGGTAAGGGTGAGGGTAAGGGTAAGGGTAAGGGTAAGCTTAAGGGTAAAAGCAAGGGTAAGGGTAAGGGTGAGGGTAAGGGTAAGGGTAAGGGTAAGGGTAAGGGTAAAGGTAAGGGTAAGCCTAAGAGTAAAAGCAAGGGTAAGGGTAAGGGTAAGGGTAAGGGTAAGGGTAAGGGTAAGGGTAAGGGTAAGGGTAAGGGTAAGGGTAAGGGTAAGGGTAAGCTTAAGGGTAAAAGCAAGGGTAAGGATAAGGGTAAGGGTAAGGGTAAGGGTAAGGGTAAGGGTAAGGGTAAGGGTAAGCTTAAGGGTAAAAGCAAGGGTAAGGGTAAGGGTATGGGTAAGGGTAAGGGTAAGGGTAAGGGTAAGGGTAAGGGTAAGGGTAAGGGTAAGGGTAAGGGTAAGCTTAAGTGTAAAAGCAAGGGTAAGGGTTAGGGTAAGGGTAAGAGTAAGGGTAAGGGTAAGGGTAAGCTTAAGGGTAAAAGCAAGGGTAAGGGTAAGGGTAAGGGTAAGGGTAAGGGTAAGGGTAAGGGTAAAGGTAAGGGTAAGCCTAAGGGTAAAAGCAAGGGTAAGGGTAAGGGTAAGGGTAAGGGTAAGGGTAAGGGTAAGGGTAAGGGTAAGGGTAAGGGTAAGGGTAAGGGTAAGGGTAAGGGTAAGGGTAAGCTTAAGGGTATAAGCAAGTGTAAGGGTAAGGGTAAGGGTGAGGGTAAGGGTAAGGGTAAGGGTAAGGGTAAGCTTAAGGGTAAAAGCAAGGGTAAGGGTAAGGGTAAGGGTAAGGGTAAGGGTAAGGGTAAGGGTAAGCTTAAGGGTGAAAGCAAGGGTAAGGGTAAGGGTAAGGGTAAGGGTAAGGGTAAGGGTAAGGGTAAGGGTAAGGGTAAGGGTAAGAGTAAGGGTAAGGGTAAGGGTAAGGGTAAAGGTAAGGTTAAGCCTAAGGGTAAAAGCAAGGGTAAGGGTAAGGGTAAGGGTAAGGGTAAGGGTAAGGGTAAGGGTAAGGGTAAGGGTAAGGGTAAGCTTAAGGGTAAAAGCAAGCGTAAGGGTAAGGGTAAGGGTAAGGGTAAGCCTAAGGGTAAAAGCAAGGGTAAGGGTAAGGGTAAGGGTAAGGGTAAGGGTAAGCTTAAGGGTAAAAGCAAGGGTAAGGGTAAGGGTAAGGGTAAGGGTAAGGGTAAGGGTAAGGGTAAGGGTAAGCTTAAGGGTAAAAGCAAGGGTAAGGGTAAGGGTAAGGGTAAGGGTAAGGGTAAGGGTAAGGGTAAGGGTAAGGGTAAGGGTAAGGGTAAAGGTAAGGGTAAGCCTAAGGGTCAAAGCAAGGGTAAGGGTAAGGGTAAGGGTAAGGGTAAGGGTAAGAGTAAGGGTAAGGGTAAGGGTAAGCTTAAGGGTAAAAGCAAGGGTAAGGGTAAGGGTAAGGGTAAGGGTAAGGGTAAGGGTAAGGGTAAGGGTGAGGGTAAGGGTAAGGGTAAGGGTAAGGGTAAGCTTAAGGGTAAGGGTAAGGGTAAGGGTAAGGGTAAGCCTAAGGGTAAAAGCAAGGGTAAGTGTAAGGGTAAGGGTAAGGGTAAGGGTAAGCTTAAGGGTAAAAGCAAGGGTAAGGGTAAGGGTAAGGGTAAGGGTAAGGGTAAGGGTAAGGGTAAGGGTAAGCTTAAGGGTAAAAGCAAGGGTAAGGGTAAGGGTAAGGGTAAGGGTAAGGGTAAGGGTAAGGGTAAGGGTAAGGGTAAGGCTAAAGGTAAGGGTAAGCCTAAGGGTAAAAGCAAGGGTAAGGGTGAGGGTAAGGGTAAGAGTAAGGGTAAGGGTAAGGGTAAGGGTAAGGGTAAGGGTGAAGGTAAGGGTAAGGGTAAGCTTAAGGGTAAAAGCAAGGGTAAGGGTAAGGGTAAGGGTAAGGGTAAGAGTAAGGGTAAGGGTAAGGGTAAGCTTAAGGGTAAAAGCAAGGGTAAGGGTAAGGGTAAGGGTAAGGGTAAGGGTAAGGGTAAGGGTAAGGGTAAGGGTAAGCTTAAGGGTAAAAGCAAGGGTAAGGGTAAGGGTAAGGGTAAGGGTAAGGGTAAGGGTAAGGGTAAGGGTAAGGGTAAGGGTAAGGGTAAGCTTAAGGGTAAAAGCAAGGGTAAGGGTAAGGGTAAGGGTAAGGGTAAGGGTAAGGGTAATGGTAAGGGTAAAGGTAAGGGTAAGCCTAAGGGTAAAAGCAAGGGTAAGGGTAAGGGTAAGGGTAAGGGTAAGGGTAAGGCTAAGGGTAAGGGTTAGGGTAAGGGTAAGGGTAAGGGTAAGGGTAAGCTTAAGGGTAAAAGCAAGGGTAAGGGTAAGGGTAAGGGTAAGGGTAAGGGTAAGGGTAAGCTTAAGGGTAAGGGTAAGGGTAAGGGTAAGCTTAAGGGTAAAAGCAAGGGTAAGGGTAAGGGTAAGGGTAAGGGTAAGGGTAAGCTTAAGGGTAAAAGCAAGGGTAAGGGTAAGGGTAAGGGTAAGGGTAAGGGTAAGGGTAAGGGTAAGGGTAAGCTTAAGGGTAAGGGTAAGGGTAAGAGTAAGGGTAAGCTTAAGGGTAAAAGCAAGGGTAAGGGTCAGGGTAAGGGTAAGTGTAAGGGTAAGGGTAAGGGTAAGGGTAAGGGTGAGCTTAAGGGTAAAAGCAAGGGTAAGGGTAAGGTTAAGGGTAAGGGTAAGGGTAAGGGTAAGGGTAAGGGTAAGGGTAAGGGTAAGGGTAAGGGTAAG